>APFE030123634.1:0-79962 GCA_000404065.3 Pinus taeda | reverse complement strand
GATTGCCTCAAACCCTGTATGGAATAGGTTGCAGTAGCATATCTGTATTTTGGGATTTTGTTTCATATTAACAATCTCCCTCTCCTTATCTTTCTAAAGTGTGTAGATAGGTTTCAGTTGTGATTTATATTCAGTGCAACTAATACTATCTAATGACATTGGTATATCCCTATGTTTGGATTTTGTTTCATATTAATATTCAATAATTTCCTCTTCCAACGTATATGGGTGGTTCATCTCCCTCCCTATTGAGAGTAGATAGGTCTTTTCTAGATTTACATTCAATGCGCCCAATGCATTGTCTATAATATATATAGGTTGAAGTAGCAATCCCACCCTATAGGATTAGATGGGTCTCTGTTGGATCTATATTCAATGCCTTCAATACATCATGTAGATATATATGTTGAACTAGATGCTTATGAGGTGTAGACTAATGGGTTTGTGTGGGGTTTAGTCCCATGAGTTCTCAAGTTCAAATTTCATAGGGGTTGAGGGTGGTAGCCAATTGTGTGGGATAAAAATTGTCCCAAGGGGTGTCTAGGATTGACTAAGTCTCACAAAATCATTGTGACAATATCCTTTAATTGTAAAAATCATTCTTCCATCCAAAATTAGGGATACCCCTGACCTAGTCTCAACTTAGATTGAAATGTTTTTTTTTAACAATGTAAGACTTGGTTGGATCTATATTCAATACATCCAATGCATTATGTAAATATATATAAATAATCAATCCCATCCCAACTATGGCTAGATGTATTTTGGAACTCAATATATTTTTGGATATTTTTGTTTGATGAATCACACCTATCCACTGGTATTACATGGGTTTGTGCATGGTTGCAATATCTAATCCACTAATGTATCATTTAGGTTTAATATATATTTACACTAAGAATGGATGGAATCAGTGGATCATACGTTGAAGGATCACCCCTACACCCATGGGGACTTGATGGGTTTGTGCTTGGATCTATATCCAATGGACCCAACACATCCCTTTGGATATAATTATAAATGGATCACCCCAACCCACCCATTTGGCTTACATACTCTAGTGATTTTGTATCCAATGAACACAATTTATTTTCGACATTCAATATATTTTTAAATTTAGCTTAAGTGTGAATGGAGTACCCTAGCCCCCTACTGTAGAATGTACCTTGCTTCTTCTCTCTGTGCAACTACTATCTTTCAAAATTTCACCTAAATAAAAATCATCTAAATTTACAAATTCTATGTAATCAATAACGAGAAGTAATTTGAATTAGTTTTCTATACCCCATTTCTAGTCACATTCATGTAGCTCATTATTAAATATTGCATCATATATGTTCACTTTTTTTTCCTTTTCGGCATGCAAATTAGTCTTTTAGAGGCATATTTTTATGTTGCAACAACAAATTTACATGAGTCACAAGGTGAAAAATCAATCTTTGGTCTAATTTCATATTGTAGGTTTGATAATTATAGGTCAATTTTGGGCTATAAATGTCTTGAAATTTTTAATTTTAATTGAGTATTCAACTAGACATATCGAGTATTTTATATGTAGCTATTTTTCCCTCCACCCACTTTTTATAAATTCCATAACCATTAGGTAGGGACCTACAACTTTGATTCTATTTTTCTTCTTTAGTAAAGTTCTTCCAAGACTTTACAAAGTTTTATAATTTATTGAAAGTTGTAGAATTTACAATTTCTAAAGTTTCAAGGTCTATTTTTTAAAGGATTCTAGCTCAATGGAAGAGCACCTGCTTTACAAGCGGGAGGTTGGTGGTTTGATTCCATTATGCCCTGATATTCATATGGAATGACGATGATTAGTTTTTGGTGATGAAGACTCTTTTGACTATCACCAATGAGCTTATGGTGATAGTTTTTTATCATCACCAATATATGAAATGGTGAGGGTCGACGAACATCGCCACACACACAAACACACACACACACACACATATAGATATGCATCAATAGTGATAGTCATAAAAGGTCCATCACAATAAATAATTGTTGTTTATATGAAATGGTGATGATCACTATCCATCATTATAATCATTATTTGTCATGGACCTTGAATTTCACCATAACAGTTATACTTTTGGCAACACTACCTTTAGCGAGGTTTAGTTTTTTGGTGACAAAGGCTAAGGTCCGTCAGCATTGCTCATATGAAAATGGTGATGGTAATTATCCGTCATTATAAATTATTATTAGTGATGAAACTTGAATGTTACCATAACACCCATACTTTTGGCAATGCCACCATTGGTGACATTCAGTTTTCGGTGACGAAGGCTCTTTTGACTGTCACCAATGAGCTTATGGTAACATTTTTCGACCCTCACTAATGTCCTTTTTTCTTGTAGTTTGTCATCTTAGTTTCTTCATGACAATTATTATTGTACCACCATTATGCTAAACATAACCACTGCACCCGTTGATGTTTTTACAAAAAAAAATAAAAGTACCACAAGTAGGTCTCCAAATATTTTCTTACTACTTCAGTTTGAGCAACTGCCTTAGGGTGATAAGTTATAGTCATTTGGAGTTCCACTCCATGTATTTTGAAAAAATATTATAAAAAATTACTAGTGAAGGTCGAATCTCGATCAGACATAATAGAGGTAGGTATTTCATGTAGTTTGAAAATTTGATCCATGAAGAATTGAGCTACTAGAGATGGAGTGAACGGGTGCAGTAGGGCACAATATGGGCACATTTAAAGAGTCATTCAACCAACACTATGATCACTAACTTGTTTCATGACACAGAGAGACGTGTAATGAATTCCATGGACACATCCATCCATATAGAAGTAAGTAGTGGTAGGGGTTGTAGGGTTCCTAGTGTGATCCCTATTTCCCCTTTGTTGCATTGACATATGTCACATTCAGCCACGAATGTAAGAATGTATTGTTTCATCCCTTCCAAAAATAAAGAGAAACATGCAAGAGAATATGTCTTTTGAAATATCGAGTGTCTTGCAATAGGTAAGGAGTGTAGCTTTGCTAGTATGTGTGGTTTGAGATTGGAGTTAGGGAAGAGAACCACATGATCCTTATCAAAGAATATATTCCTGCCAAGGGTAATCTACTGGAGTATTAGGATACCCTTGTAACCTTTGGATTAGTTGAGAAAGAGATAGATGGCAAAACCATTTATTATGTGCCTCCTCAATCCAATATTTTATGGGAAAAGATATAAATAAGATGGTGGCATTCTCCTCAAATTGTTGAGATAAGGCATCTTCCACAACATTGTCATGACCCTTATTATAGATGATATCATAGTCATAACCCAAAATTTTGGTACCATTTATGATGTTGTAGAGAGGATAATAATTGGTTCAAGAAATTCTTCAGATTATGGTGGTCATTACATATATGGAAATGTCGACCAAGCAAGTATGATCTCCAAGTGTCAACTGCATGTAATATGGCCATCATGTTCTTCTTGTAGGTGGATTGACCCAAATTATTGCCACTTAATTGTTGGTCGGTGAAGGAAATTGGCTAACCTTATTGTGTTAAGACTACTCTAATGTTAGTCCCTGAAGAATCAAATTCAATTACAAATGGTTTTGTAAAATTTGGAAGGGCCAAAACTGGGGTGGAAAACATCACCTATTTGAGATCCAAGAAGGCCTATTGAGTTTCTTTTGTCTAGTCAAACACATTTTGCTTGACAAGATTTGTCATGGGCTTGGAAATGTGTCCATAATGTTTGACAAATTTGTGATAGTATCCTCTGAAACCCTAAAATCCTCGTAGACTTTTGATGGACTAAGATGGTGGCCAATTTTGCATTGCCTAAATATTTTTTGGATCCACCCATACCCCTTTGCGGCTAACAATGTGTCCCAAATACTTGATCTCCTCCATTCCAAAAGAACACCTGAACAATTTGAAAAGTAATTTGTTATTCTATAAAAGTTGTAATTTTTGGTCAACATGTTGAAGATGTATCTCTGATGTTGTGTTGTAGATGAGTATATGATCAAAATAGACTAGGAAAAGATTTCTAAGGTATGGCTTGAGAAGGTGATTCATGATACTATGAAAGGTTGATGGGCCATTACATAGACCAAAAGGCATAACCAAAAATTCATAGTGACCTTCATGGTTTCAAAAAAAATTCTTGGGAATGTCTAGTAATTTCGTTTTAATTCGATGGTAGCCTGAACAAAGATCCAACTTGGTAAAAAATTGGGCACTATGGAGTTCATCAAGGAGGTCATTGACTACAGTGATAGGAAAATTATCCTTGATGGTGAGTTTGTTGAGGCTACTAAAGGCAGGACACATGTGCCACTCTCCATATTTCTTTAAGATCATGACCATTGGGGATGAATAAGGGCTAGTCCTAGGAAGAATCACACCTACCTCTAGTAGCTCCTTAATAATCTACTCAATCTCATTCTTTTATGAAAATGGATACCTATAGGGCTGGACATTGGTCAACTAGCTGCCTAAAATAAAAATAATGCTATGGTCATCCTCACCTTGAGAAGGGGGTAGTTCCTTAGGTTTTTCAAACTCCTGCTTATCGAGACTCAACACCTTTTGCAGATCTAGATGAATATTAGTAGGGCTTAATTCAATGGCCTGGATTGCATTGAATTGACCAACTACCCCATGGTGTCCCTTTTTTAGAAGCCTTATCCATTTCATGAAAGCTAATGATAGTGGAAGCACCTTCCTAGAGCCCACAGAGCATATTAGTGTGTCCATTCTATTTGAAGCTCATATATAGCTCTTGGAAGTCCATGTTAATGGGGTCTAGTGTTTGAAGCCATTCAACTTCAAGGACGATGTCACAACCTCCCATTTCAAAGAAAACATGTGTGTTTTAACATATTAGTCCCCGATTTATAGCTTTATGTTCTCGCGATGGCCTTCACATTTCATGATCCCCCCATTGGTTATAAGGACTTGAAAATTGGGTACTTCCCACAAAAAAAAATGCACTACCTCAACAACATTCTTATGGAAAAAATTATGCATGATGCAACCTTCAATCAACACCACCACTAATTAATGCTTAATAAAGCCTCTGATTTTAAGTGTCCGTGGAGAAGAAATAACTACTAATGTATGGAGTGATATAGTCGGTTCATGAGGTGTTGTTGTAGTATCTATGGTAGTATCTTGGGATTAAACTACATCCTCCCAAACCATGTCATTGGGAATTTCCCCATCATCATATCCATGTTCAGTAGCATAGATACGAAAGAACTCTGGTTCGTTGCATTTGTGGCTTGGGGAATATTTGTCATCACAATAGTAACACAATCCTTGTCTTCTCCTTTTAGCCATTTCTGTGGGTGACACCTTTTGCACCTTAAGGGTTTGGGTGGGAACAATAGTAGAGGTTGGATATTACTTTGATGTGAATGAAGGATGATAGATGGGGAAAAAATAGTAGTTTCTAAATCTAAATATTTGTGGGAAGCTTCCAACCAAGTAGTGAATTGTTCCATTTTAACATGTGCATGAATGACTTCCTTGAGGCCACTGATGAAACATTCCAAATAGAAGACATCCCCTTTACCCTTGGTCCATCTGGCGAGTTGTTCAAAGGTCGTGATACTGTGATGTATTATACTTGTCTGTTTGAGCTTAGTGAGGCAACCCAGAAAGGGAGAGTCCTTGTCAAAATAGGCACAAATGGCTTCAGAGAACATAATTCAAGTTGGATTTCCAGCTTTCCAGCATAGCATTTCTAATTCCATTGCCACCATTGCCATCATTCTTGGTCCAAATAAATAGCTCCCACATATAGTTTGGTTTCATCATCCTAGATGTTTTTGAGTTGAAAATATTGATCCATTTGTGCCATCCATACTGTTGGGTTAGAACTGTAAAATTTGTGCATGGAAATCTTGGGTGTCTTATTTCTATAATATTGGTGACCCCCTTGGAAATTATGATTCCCTTCATATTGATGGTGGTTGGATTATTGTTCTAGGTTTCCATCAACATGGTTCCCCTCCTTCATTGGGTTTTTTTTCTATCTGGAAATTTTATATAGGTGTTAGGGACTCGCCCATTGCAAAATTGACTTTGGCGGAGAGGTTTTCTTCTAGTTCTTTCATTATGTTCTCGAGGTTGTCCATGGCTTGAGCCCTCATAGTTATCATGCAATCTCTTGGGTCAAAATCTTAGGTTAATTAAAATTTGTATGATTGTAATGTGTGTGAGACAAGGAGTTCATTTGTGTTGGTCACTTAAAATTGCTTTTGAAAAATTTGGGACCGTAAGAAAAGTGGACCCTTATCGGCGGATGTTATCACTATGATCAACTCGTTAACCTAAATCTTTTTGGCTAGGTCACTTAGAAGAGAAGTTTTAGGACCACCAGAATTTTTTTATTTTATTACTCCATTAGGATTATTAATATTAGCTAATCAATAATGTGGCAAATGAAATCCAAATATCTCAATACTGTAAAATATGTAAGAATTTGGCAGTCCCTTTGGCCCAAACTATAACGATGAAAACCTCAACTATTGGATATTGTAAAATATTGATCTGTATAGTGATGACAGAAATCATAACTACTAGATACTATAGAGATTGGATAGCTCATCCGAGAGACATAATGATTTCAGTGAATTCATATTTTTGATAGGACCAAAATCAACATAAATATCCCTCAAATTGGATAAGGGAAAGTGTACTTATGAAGAAAATCTCACATGTGCACATTTGACAAGGTCGACACTAAAGCAAAGTGGACACCCTTGGAAGGCTATAATTACAACTGACCTCTACCTCATTTGGATACTATCATGAGACACTCTTCTATCTAGTTTTTTGGCTTGCATAGGTCTGAGGCTTGTCTATGGAGAAACATGTTCACTCTGAGGTGAAATTGCAAGGTCTAAAGCTCACATATTAGTTTTAGGGTTTTGGGGCACAGTCATGAGAACAAAATAGGGTGAATTCGACCATAGTTGCTCAGACAAAAGCTCATCCATGTGAATGAAGCCTTCTAGTCATAGGGAAAAGTCTCCATCCATGCATTTGGGAGTAACGGTTTCAAAATCACAGTTGCTTGCTTCCATCAAAACAAATCCAATCCCAGTCACTCGCATGCCAGGCTTAAGGGTGTAAATGGGATGCTATAGTCACTCACATGACTCCTCCTCCATGTGATCAATACATAAATCATGGAATCTCAGTTGTTCAAATATTTCTCTTAGTCGGTGGAGGGTTTGAAAGTTGACTACATAAAGTGACAATTGATTACAGGCTTCAGAATTAGCATTTTGAGTATGAGCATTAATTGGTTCATTTCATGGCTATTGTCATTATTTTGCTAGACAGATGTAGAGATGAAGATATGGATCATTATACTCTCTTTTTCTGAATTATTTGATGATTGTCTAATAAGAATAATAATTTGAAAAGGTTTTCCCCATAGTGGGTTTTCCGTGGTATTTGGTTAATCTTGGTGTCTCTATGTGTGAATACTTTTCTTATGTTGTTCCTTTATGTTCCATTCCATTGATGATGATGATGTTTTTCTTTCTACATGTTGGGAATGGCCCAAATTGGTCCAAGATTTTGGTAAAAGACCCCACAGAAGAAGTAGCTGACCGCACAGAGCTAGCTATGATATATTCATCGTGCGGTATTTTAGATCTTTAGGGATGGGACACAACCCTTATTTTGTAATTGCTATTAGCTATTAGTCCTTGTTTTCTGGATCCATTGTATGTGGACCATGGTTTTTCTAAAGATGAAATGTATATAAGGAGATGTAATACTTTGTAATCAAAGAAGTCAAATCATCATAAGTGAATTGAATCTCTGTATTCATATATGTAGTATGTAAGTTTGGGAAAGGGTCCACAACCAAGTGCACCGAGGCCTGGAAGAGTTTGTAGCTAAGTGCACAGACCACCTACAACTGAGTGTGTAGGTCAAAGACATATATGTACTAAATACTTGTATTAATAAAGAAGAAGTTTTGGTGAAGAATTGTATATCTTTCTGTGTTCAGTATTTTTTGTTGTTAGTATTGTTATGTATGATTTCCATTGATTTATGTGAAGAACTATAAGATATACTGTTATTTGTTAGAGTTTATGGGTTTAATGTGATTTTTTTAGACTAATCATCTCCGAGAATTTTTTACGCACGTGAAGTTATCAAATAAATATAGAGTAGAAGTAAATACACGGCACCACTCGGCGTATATCCCTTCAGTTGTAGAAGCTTGGTTCTATAGTCTCGCATAATTTCTTAGGGTGAGACTATGATCTGCTTGTAGATTGTTGCTGAAAGGGCTAGTAGTTGAGGGTTTTGTTGGTGCATAGCACACTCTGAACCTGGGTCAAGCCACCTCAAACCAACAAATGGTTCTCTTGTAGGAACTGGGATCTACTTAAAGGATTATCGGTTGAAGAAAAATAAAATAGAAACCATGGATTATCGGTTGAAGATTGGTTACAAAAAGACATTTACAAATAGCAATACAAAATCTTCTTTGGTTCGTTTGAAATTGAATTGTATGAGTGGGTATATATGTTGAGCAAGCACAAGTCTTGTTTCAAAGGTGAAGAACCTAAGGAGTGGAATTTTGATTTGATACAATGGCTCAAGAGAATTGATAACAGTATCTCAAGGGCTATTGATTTATGGATTGATAGCATTTTGGGAGGATTTATCATTGAGTTCGTGATTGACGTGATCATGTCATATAGCGAATATAAATGAATATTCTTCAAAGGCCCACAAGGTAAATTATTAAATTATATAAATCTATGGATTAAGATGTTATTGTGTGAAAATGGGATTTTGTGGATGCGGTCAGATTAATGTTTGGGCAAAGAAGAAATAAGATAGAACCAGGAGCTATGCGAAGTGGAAAGTGATATAGAACATAGCCAAAGAAATATATTAAGACTGAATATAGCCCTCTATTAGGATTTGAGAGAAAATAAGAAAGAAATAACCCTACAACACCACAAAATCCCCCTACCCATCCTAAGGAATGCTGAAGTCAGGAGCTGAGAAGAATCAGGGTGTCTTTGGGATCCCCCATCCCTCTAGCCCCCTCACACCCCATCCCCCTACCCATACTTCCCCTACACCTCCACCTACACCTAGCCCCTTAAGAAGAAGAAGAATGGCTGATGACATTAAGCTACCTGTCTTTAAAGGACTGGGATCAGAAGACACTGACTAGTTTTGGTTCATAGTTGATGCATTATGGACATCGAGACAGATTAATAATGATGATGTAAAGAAGGTGCAACTCATCACATAACTGAGGGAGAGAGCACTAACATGGTATATGAAATACTCGGTGAGTAAGCTGAATGTTATGCATGATGAAATTAAGAGAGCCTTGGTAGCAGAGTTCAAGAAGCCAAAATTAGAGTCGCAGTGCATCATAGAGTTGAAAGAAATCAAATAGGCACCAACTGAATCTGTGTGGTAGTTCGATCAACAATTCAAGGTATTGATGGCTCAAGTGAGATTTGAGATACCCCCACAGAAGCATAAAGAATGGTTCACAGTCATGTTGTTGCCACATATTAGGTTACCATTACTGCAGTAGAGGATCGCAACACAAGTTGAAGCATTGGAGATTGTGATGAAGATGGAAGCTTTGCCAGTTGGAGATACTGATGCAGGAGTACAACAGATACATAATCAACTAGCTACGTTGACCCTAGAATTGTAGGATCTGAAGAATGGTAAAGAATATAGACTAGAAAGATCAGAAGTATGGTGTATGAAATGCAAAGCATAATGTCATTATAAGGATCAGTTCCCCATGTTCATAGATTATATTGCAAGTGGAGCGCCTAATCTAGTAAAACTAGGTCGATGGTGTGATATTTGTATAACGTGAGGTGAACATCGCTGTAAAGACTAATATATATTACGGAAATATATATATTCCCTGAAAGCAGCTGTTTTGTAACTTTTATAGATTAGTAGGCCATGATGAGAAAAATTGCCGAAGTTTATGACTTAATGATGGAGCTCACTGCTGATAGTTATAGACTGCAAGATGAAGGACATACACATGATGAGAAATTCCGACACGTTGGTTGAGGAGGATTTCAAGGATGAGGATGAGGAGGAGGAGGAGCTGGTCGAGAACGTGGCTAGATTATCTCTTACAACTATGGACACACAAGACACTTTGCAAGATATTGTCAGAACCTGACAACAACCTGCAATTATTGTAAGTCTTTTGACCATGTGATAGAAGAATTTCACATCCTTATTACGAAGATGCAGGAGAAAA
Source organism: Pinus taeda (assembly GCA_000404065.3). Lineage (NCBI taxonomy): Eukaryota > Viridiplantae > Streptophyta > Pinopsida > Pinales > Pinaceae > Pinus > Pinus taeda. The sequence goes on along the minus strand of APFE030123634.1, from coordinate 69,687 downwards.
GAAACTAGTAGCTTTCATCAAATGTCCAAATGATGACCGTTGAGCCAAGAGAAGATCAACCACGCATCGACAGTGTAACAAGAAGCAAACCATGACTGGGAATGATAAGGTCAAAGGGAAAAAGGAAGCTGAAGCTACGTGGATAAGGAAAACTACTAAAAAATCTCTTGAATTAGATATATTGAAGTAAAAGCAAACATTCATGGAGGCGAGGTGAATTTGTATGGATGATGGGGCCTCAACCTCTACTGCGCAGCTGACTCAGAAAGATATTCGTGAGATAGTACTGGTTGTGACACAGGAGGTAGATATGAATATCTTGAAGTCTTTTTTATAGACTTTCATGAAGCTATTGAGGAATCAAAAGGTTGTGGAGGGATTACAGGAACTGATAAACTGTTATGTTTCCAAGGAGGTACCATTGAGTGAGATGTGCACAGTAAATAATCTGCATAGACATAAGAAGAGAATGGGGAAGTCAATGAGGCTTACAAATAAAATTGGAGAGTATGACATGGATCAAGTTATCTGGGATCTCGGATGATGTCAATTTATTTCCAAGACAGACTTGGGAATTGATAGGTAAGCGGAAGCTGCAATGGTCTAATATTCAGTTGAAGATGGGAAATCAACAAAAAATCTTACCCCTAGGAAGTTTGTCTAATGTCATAGTCGACATCGACAGAGTCGTGCTACCAATGACTTCGAAGTGATTGAGATAGTAGATGATAATAATCCTTACCCCATGTTGCCTGGATTGGATTCAGCCATTAAGGTTCTTACAACAGTAGTGTCATTGGCTGAGAAGTGTGAGAAATGATTCCAATTCAACTAGTATTCTTACCTATTTAAAGAGGTTTTGGTATATTGCAGGGAAGCATAGGAAGAAGGCAAGACCTTCCATTATACATGGCTTCTAACTCCTATTTCTCTTGTTGCATGGAAGAATCTGGAATAATACTCAATTTTCGACTGTTGAGGTAGATGTATGTGAAGCAGCAAGGTATGCTTTGCTATGGTTTACAATGGACCTGATGCGCATAGCATAAAACAAGATATTCTTTGTAGTCATGGTGATGGATCTGCATATGGTGGTGAATCAGTATCCCAGACTATCACTGAGATTACATAAACAATACTGTCATATTGCGGAGTTCAAGGTAGACTTTCAAAGAGTGTATGTGAAAGCGAGGAAGGACCCATGGTAGACATGGCATCCATTACCATAGCTGGTAACAGAGGATGATCTACTCACGGTAGTGCAGGATTGGATAGAGGAATGGATGTCTCCACCTAGTCGAGTGGTTAGAGTAGTTGGAACATAGAAGGGTACCTTTCAGGGTGTAGGTAGGAGTAGAAAAGATGTCGATGAAGAGAGAGAGGAAATAGGGCGAGGATAGGAACACAAAGAGCATTTCAACGATGCATACATATCAAAAGATTCACCCCTTGTGGTGAAAATGTGGCCAAGAAAGAAGCAGAAGGTGGATAAGAGTAAGGGAGCAGTGTCACCTGTACTCACTGATGAGGACATCGACCAGATAGAAAAAAAGATCTAAGAGATCAACACGGGAACTTGGGACAATATTGATGATCATTGCAAAGCGATCTTGGCTAAGGTGTAACAAGAAATCATGGAGCTGAAGGCATTGCCACAGGCAGTGAGGCAACCAGAGTAGGTAACCCATCTGTTGCATCTAGAACATAGACTAGAAACAACTTACAGAGTTAGGATGTTACATGTGAGAATTGGGGCATTGAAGTTTGAAGGAGTAGCAGACAAAGAGCAAGCTAAAGCATGGCGCCATGTCTAGATGAATGTCGCTAGGCTACCCCTCGAGATGCTACATGAATTTCACCAAGGTATCACCACAGAATTGTAGGAATGAGAGCAGCATATGTCACTGTTAAAGTCAAAGGTGGAGTCATAAAAAGCATCAATGAAGAAGGAAATGGATGAAGAAGAGAAAGCCATTGGTGAGACTTGTAACACAGTTCCAGATATGCAGGTCCGTGAGAATGAACCACCAGCAGAAAAGGTCACAAAGATCTCCCTTGTGATCAAGGAATCAAAGGATACTATGGCTAAGATGAAATTTGAATATGAAGTAAAGATATTAGACTTGTGAATAAGGTTGCAGCCAGTGACGCCACAAGAGGCGAACAGAGACAAAGGGACCTCAAGACAACATTGAAAGGAATATTTGATATGGTGGCAGATTGTGGAAAATTACTCGACGATACGATCAAGATTTGGAAATCACTCCAAGAAGATCCAAATGTCCTGAAGATTGAGGAGGAACTGCAGGCCAAGTAGAAGTGGTGCGATGAGATCTTGGAAGCTCTAAAAACCTTACCAATCTTTTAGAGGCTTGCCAACATTACTAAAGGAAAGAACCTCCAAGCACAAATAAGTGATCTTCAAAGGAAAGCACAATTCTTAGAGGAGAGGACTCAACTATGGTAGGAGGAAGCCTTGTAACTTTCGTAGCAAGTGGATGAGAGGCTGAAGGAATTGGAGAGAAGGGAAGTGAAAATATTATAAAAGGTTGTTGGCCCTACTACAAAATATTTTCTAAAGGAGGTGTGCTAGGAAGAAAAATTGATGGAAGAGATGTTCCAACAGTATAATGTAGTGTACAATGGGATTGTAACAAAGTTGAAGGGTATCGAATCTGAGTGACTTAGGATGATTCATGGGTGAGTGTTGGGGGTTTTTTACACATGGCGCAGCTTGGTCCAAGTTTTTGGTAAAAGACGCCACAGAAGGAGCAGACTGCGTAGAGCTGGCAGAGATATATTCATCATGCTAGCTTTTAGGGATTTGGGATGGGACAAAGCCCTTATTTTGTAATGGGTATCGGGTATTAGTCCTTTTTTTGTGAATCCATGGTATGTGGACCATGGTTTTTGTAAAGATGAAATGTATATAGGGAGATGTAATACTTTGTAATAAAAGAAGTTATATCATCATAAGTGAATTAAGTTTTTGTATTCGCATTCGTAGTCTGTAAGTTTGGGAAAGGCTCCACAGCTAAGTGCACGAAGGCCTGGAAGGGTCTACAACTTAGTGTGTAGACGACCTGCAGATGGGTACACACATTCAAAGATGTATATGTACTGAAGATTTATATTAATAAAGAAGAATTTTTCGTGGAGAACTGTATATCTTTCTGTGTTCAGTATTTGTTGTATTTAGTATTGTTATGTATGCTTTCCACTAATTTATGCGACGAATTGAAAGAAACACTATTATTTGTTAGATTTTTGCGTTTAATGTGATCTATTAAATTAATAGTGTGCGCAAAGTTCTTATGCACATGAAGTTATCACATCAATATAGAGTAGAAGTAAATACACGACACCACTGTGTGGATATCCCTTGGGCTGTAGAAGCCTGGTTCTGCAGCCTCCCATAACTGCTTCGAGTGATATTGTGATCTACTTGTAGGTTTTTGCCGAAAGGGCCACTAGTTGAGGGTTTTGTTGGTGTGCAAAAGACTCTGAACCTAGGTCAAGCCCCCTCAAACCAACACTACATAGTTGCATATGGTACTAAATAATGATGTAAATATGAATAATGTTATGATGTTAGGGGGTGAACTTAATGTGTTAATTAAGAAATAAAATAAGAAAAGAAAAAAAAATATATATCCCTATGGAAAATTAACATGGAATTAGAGCCGGGCTAAAGAAAATTCATGGAGATCACCAGTATGATGACACCATTGATGGGAGCAAGAAGAGGATGGCAGAGACCTAAAAGAATTCTAGGGATTGAAAAAGACCTTAGATAATTTGTGTATTAGAGTTTGATGTATATTTTGAGGTTAGGCTTTGATAGAAACCCTGGTTTATGACAAATATTTGAGATATGAAATCTAGTATGGTCAATGTGAAGATGCTCAAGCACTTGTGACAAATTTGATGAAGCTTATTATCACCTAGAACTGCAGTCATATGTACATAATGTTGTCCAAAAAATTTCATTGTCAAAAATGGGTGTCAAATGGTTGTTGTCCTATGTTTGTTACTTAGGGATCATGTTTTAGAAAGATATTGATGTGAATCATTTTCAAATACCGTTAGTCCATCCTCCATATAATTGTATAAGGCATGTCTTATCTTGTTTACGTCACTGGTCCTTTTCGCATTTCCGCAGCGCAGTTTTATTGGTTGATTTTGCAGCGCAATGATGTTTTAGCTTTTTCGCAGCGTGTCAGTGACTAGCCATTTCGTAGCGCATTTTGCTAATTTATAACTATATGCGCTATGAAATCGCGGATTCGGGGATTTTGCAGCGCAAATTCTTGAAATTTCATAGCTATAAAGAACCAAGCGGGAGCAACAAAAGAGGAAGTGGCCCAGGTAAAGAATGTTACTAAGGAGCGTGCAGTCAGATATGCCAACTATAGAAGAGCTGTGTTAAAAGGTAGCAAAAGCCTAGTGGGTCAAGTAGATTCAGTGTCTGATGTGTATTTATGGACAGTACCAACCCTCAAGCAGGCTAAAATCATAGGAAAGATGAACATGAGCCTGAGAGCAGAAAACAAAGCTTTAAAGAAGGAGGTTAACAGTTTGAAGAAACAGCTAGGTAAACTAGCTCACTGATTTGAAGGAAAAGGTGCCTTTCTAAGTTTTGATCAATTTTGTTTAAGCTCCATCATTTTGAAGTCATCTAGGTCCCTAACACTTGTAGAAAAGGTCTGAAGAAGTCATGAGTTCAAGCAAAAGACGCTTCAAGGCAAATACACTCTGTTTTAGCAAAAACAGCAGTTTCGTAGCGCGCTACGAAACTGTTGTAGGTGCTGTTTTATGAGAAAAATGAGCAGTTTAATGGTGAGGTTAGCAGATTTTTGAAGGAAACGCCTAAGAAACATAAGGGATATCACTTAAGGCTATCCTAGCTATTCAGAGGATGACAAGTGTGCCTTTTTGTAAAGATAAAATTTTTGACTCAAGTTAAACTTTTGTAAAGGTACTTTATGACCAATTAGGGTTTAGCAGAAATGGCATACGAGGAGTATTGTTTTGGTTTATACACATGGCTATCAACGAAGCTTCCAACGCATCTGAAATATGGTAATGCTCATAAATTTTGGGGTATTAAAGAACTGGATCATGTTGCTTAGTTTTCGAAGGAATGGTAGGAGACAGGGACCGAAAAAATAGGGGTTTTGATCCTAGTGATAAATGATCCATCAGTGCCTTCAGGTATCCAAAGTCAGCCTGTTCTTTGCACCTGTAGCTCAGTCATCTCAGCCTAACCAAAAGCAGACAGCTGTCAAAGATCAAGAAAAGAATCATGTTATGAGGAGAATGAAGTTAGAATTTTAGTTGGATTAGGACTCTTTGTAATTACAGCTCAACACTTAGTGTATTTAATGAGTCTGTTAAAAATAGATAGGGATAGTTAATGATAGCCATCGAGCTCCCCTCATGCTAGAGGAGGAGACTCAAAGTAGTTAAGATTGTTTTTCTATATATAGTGAAGACTCTGATGTAATGAGGGTTGGATGTTTATGAAAAGACAGAGTTTATATTGGCTTATGTAAAGACTTGTGACAGTAACAGAAAAGACTACTTTTTCTTCTCAAGATTCATATTTTGTTTAAATGCTCCAGATGTATGTGGTTTTGTCTTATCCTTTATATTTTACAGCTCCATAGATATACAATCACTCTGAATTCACCTAGTTGCTCAGATTTCCTGTGTATATTTATGAGTTGAGGTTCATTTGAAAAATGTTTTGAGTGTTTAGACATTACATGCCTTGACTTCCATGAATGAGTAGTTGATAGTTTACTAAAATGATGTTTGACTCCATGAGCCCAATGGAAGAAATCTTATGTTGTATTTCCAACCATTATGTTTATTAAAGTTCTCATTTCAAGAGTTAGCCCTCTTAGTGTTAATCATAATCAGTAGTTTATTTTGAGAGAGCCCTCTCAGGTTAGGGAGGCTAATCCTTAGCCAAGAGTCTGGTCTGAAATAGTTACATAGAGTCTAACTGATTAGCAGCCATCAGTACATGATTTTGTGATAACAAATACCTAGATGGGATAGTCTATAGTAGGCCTAGTTGCTAATAGAGTTGGTTGAAATATTGAAGGAAACATTGTGATGGCTCTTGAAGCTTGGTTCAAGAGGGAGACGATCACCTCTCAATGAAGATGAGTTCCTTCTGACTTATGATGATCTTTTATATGTTTACTTTTTGACTTATGGATCTTATTATTGTTTTGATTATTACTTATACTTCCTGCATGTCTATTTGAGTATTTTGATGTTTCTAACGTCCTTGATGAGATCTAATAAGAGGATCCTTCTTGAGAATGATTCGAGATGCAGGAAAGAAAATCTATAGCTAGAAAGGTAAAGAGGTACCTGATGAAAAGATGGAAAAGTGCTACAAGATCCATGTGTCAAATGAAAAGATGCACAAGTATTTCAATACTACAAGGTATGCATGGTATATTATTTCAATGTTATGTTTCAGTTGTAATATTGGATGGAAAGGTAAACCCTAAGGTATGATTAAAATGTCTCCTTCTCAAATGGTTCATAAATGCATATGAAAGTGATTTGGATTCATGGTTCTTATGATGAAATGGTGCACTTGATATTGAAAAAGTATCATACATAATTAATTTCTTGATTATATTAAGCCACTTGGAAATACTAATTTCTGATATATTGGTATACTTTATGTTTGGCTAACATATATCATTTTTCATATATTGATCCCATGAAGAAGGCTAGCATCTTGATTCTAATAGATGGTAACTGGATACTATTGATATTGAACATTTTATGACCATGATGGATATATGTCTGACTTTTTGATCTAACAAATTTGTTGATGCATGAAATTATTATAGAGAGGTTGATAACTTGAATAAAGATCACTGAAGTGGACTACCATTTGGAGGGAGAATATCTCCAAAAGATATTTTCTCCTATTTCCATTGGCATTATATGTATATTATTTAATATTGAAATAATATTTATGGACATGAATAGGGAAATATCTGACATTATTGATCTGCAACAAAGTTTTGATATTAGAAGAGAGAGTTTTCCCTTACTCAAAGCCTCAACCGCATGGAAGCATGCTTACAAGTGTGTCTGTAGCCTCTCATACAAACAAAAGTAAAGTTAATGGTATGAGTGTAGCCTCCCAGTCATGTGCAGGGAAGACCTATGGGTGTGACTATGCCTTTGAGACACAAAAATAATGTTTTGTGCATGAAATCATATGATCACCTGAAGGATGATAGTCTTACAGATGGAGAGTAGTAGAAAGAAAGATCTATGAGAAGGAAAGTTTGAATGTTTACTATAATATGAATATATAGACTGAACTTGTGTTGCAGGTGACCAAGACATGCCTATGGATATGTCATTATGTTTGAATTTTGTACTACAAGAGTTTGACATGATACTTGATAATGACTAAAGAACTTTGACTTGATGATTGAGATATGTTCTTGACTATAGATCTCACTATGATATAAAATTTTGGATTTGAAATGATGATTAATGATTTGATTTGAAGACTGATGATTTTCCTTGATGACAATGCTATGTGGGCATAGTGACTTTCAGTAACTAATGTTGGTATTCAACAATGTTTTTTTGTTGGTCTCCTCATTCTTAGCACATTGGTTGAAGTATTTATAGTTGTGATTCAATGTCAATAAATATGACAATGAATGGATGGAACCTGCATGACTTATTCTTGGTGTATGAATTTGCATCTAGTGACTTATATTATGATCATGAGGATGACTTGATGAAATTTGGATTGATATTGTTTGATAAATGACAATTTTTTGGAATGATAATAGATGATGATATGACTTGATGAAAGCTCTACCTGTCACCTAGTCTAAATAATTTGATACAAAATGATATTGACGAGTTTGATATTAGTTTTGATCTAACAACAATTATCCATTTAAGGCTAAGCATATTTATTTGGTAAAGTGTTATGTAGAAAGGTTTGTGTAAACCAAGCTCATTGATCCATATATGTCTGCATTGATAATTATTTGGTGAAGCCAAGAAGATGTGTTGATCCAAACCTCTACTTCAGAAATGTTCCAAGATATGACTTTGATTTTGGTTTTGGTTTTATACGCTCACAATCTATTATTGACAGGAAATGAGACTATGATGATATAAGTAAGAGGGAGATGACTTATAAAGCTTGAAATATTAAATCATGGCACCATGAATCCATTTCTGAAGTTGAGAAAAGAAAATATATATTGCAAATCTATTGAACAAGTGGAAATGTAAATCCTTGGACACTCCGATTGAATTTCAAGAAGTTGTAAAGAGATATTGTTGAACTCAACCTGGAAACCGACAGTTGATTGAAGCATTGATGTTCTATTTTGAACACCCATCCATATATATATACATGATGTGAATAAAAACTGAGTCAATTCATGATTTAACCACTTCATATACATTGATTTTCTACCAAGCATCCTTTGATATACTTGCATGGGACGATAAATTTTGACCTAAGATATTCATTCTATGATATGTGACTACATGGATGTACTGATGATGTTTGGGATTATTACTGATGATAACATTTGGATGTTTCCTTAGTATGAGATCTTCCATGATATCTTGGATGTGAGGTTCATAGCATGACAGAGGTTGAATACGATGTTGGTAGCATGGCTAGTTATATGGTAGGATGAAGAAGCTCCTTGGAGAACCTTCTGAGTAGGATTTGGATATGACATGGTAACATTAAGATGAAAAAGAGTGGGAACTGATTAGAAGATAATCCTACATACTGTTGGGATTGAGTTACCTTCATATATTGAGACAAGCTTAAGTTTGTGGTTGGCACCTCCTTGAGAGGGAGGATAACTATGGAATACCTTTTGTGATATATATATTTTTGTTGTAATGTGAAATTTGGTTTGATTTCCTATATGAACATGAGACAACTGCTATTAAGACATGATGGTTACTAGATATGGGTACCACGATATGTTATTTATCTATAGAGAGCATCGTTGATCGAGGACATTGATTCAGCTCTTCGCCCCTGTGTGATCTCCTGGGGAAAGGAATTGAGATAGAGGGATCTTGGGGTTGAGGGAACCACAGAAAATAGGGTATTGCACCTACCTGTTACTGATAGAGTTGGTGTAGTAGCTCACTCTATATTGGTATTTGAAGAGTATGTAGTTGGCATCATACCCACAAGTAGGGCTTGTTGGGATTTTCCCTCCCTATCTGGCCAATGGGTTGAGGAGGCTTGGAGGCACGTGATCCTTACCTCTTGGTAAGTCGGGTAACTCATCCAATCTCAAATTATGATGGAGGTGTTCTACCACATGACTATTGCGGTTAATTGTTAAGAAGATCAGTAGGAAATATGATGGGTTGAGTAGCATCTCCCCTATTTCACCTATTGCTCGATATGGGATTGTAATAGTAGTTCCCCCATGATATTTTGGGTTGAGATTGAGCTCTCTAATATGGTTCCAGGTTGAGATGAGCTCCATAATGATATGATATTTGTTGATGATGTAGTTTATAGGTTTAGCTCCCCGTTGATATCCCTGGGTAGCAACCTGCTAGTAGAGATTCTAGGTAGTAGCCCGCAGGTAGATGAATAGAGGGTGGTAGCTTGGGATCCCCTCTGCTGAAAAATTATTCTCCTTTTGGATTCATGAATATTGATCATATGAGTAGGGACAATAAAGAGATAAGTAAGAATAAGAAAGAGATGAATTGAGATGATTAGTGATGATACGAGATGATGAGATACTTGAGATTGGATATGATTTATGATATTAAACATGTGACATGATGCAGGTGGAATTTTCCCTAGTTGAGAGGGTGTTAAAATATGCAACAACAGTCAAATTCCATGTTGGACAGCTCACCTGATCAAGATAATGATTGTGCTGAATTCATCTTTTTGAGATGACTGAAATCAACCTAAATATCACTAAAATCAGATAAGGGAAAGTGTACTTATGAAGAAAAGCCCACATGTGCACAATTTACAAGGTCAACACTAAAGCAAAGTGGACACCCTTGGAAGGCTATAAATACAAGTGACCTCTACCTCATTTGGACATTATTATGAGATGCTCTTATATCTTGGTTTTTGGCTGTCACAAGTCTGTGGCTCATCCATAGAGGAACATGTTCACTATAAGGTGAAATTGTAGGGTACGATGCTCACATCTTAGTTTTAGGGTTTTGGGCCATAGTTGGTAGGTACATCACATGATGAATTCGACCATAGTCACTCACATAGAATCTCATCTATGCAACTAGAGCCTTCCATTCACATGGAAAAATCTCCATCCATGCGACTGGGAGTTATTGTTTCAGAATCACAGTTGCTCTCTTCACTCAGACCAGGTCTGATGCTAGTCACTCTCATGCGAGGCTTAAGTTTGTGACTGGGTTGTTATAGTCACTCACATGACTTCTCCTCCATGCGACTGAGACCTAAATGATGGAATATCATTTGTCTGAATATTTAATTCAGTGACCACAGGGTTTGGCAGTTGACTACTGACAGTGACAGTTCATTACAAGCTTCAGAATCAGGATTTTAAGTATAAGCATTGTTGGGTTCATTTAATGGATGTTGTAGTTATTTTCTAGTTAGTTTCATAAATGAAGATATGGATCATTGTACTCTCGTTTTCTAAATTATTTGATGATGATATAATAAGAAGAATAAGTTGAAAGAGTTTTCCCCATAGTTGGTTTTTCTCTGGTCTCTAACCAATCCTAGTGTCTATATGTGTGAATGTTTTTCTTCTATTGTTGCTTTATGTTTTGCTCCATTGATGATGATGATATTTCTATTTCTACATAGTTTCATATGCTGTTGAATAATGATGCAATGTTATGATGTTACGGGGTGAACTTAATGTGTTAATGAAGAAATGCAATTATAAAATCAAAGAAAAATATAGCCCTATGTAAAATTAACATTATTATGTTGGTGTTCCTTGATGATGTCCTTGAAAAATGATTTAACATGCAAAACAAGTTTCTTGTAGTAACTATGGCTTTTTACTGGGTTGAGAGCTCTCATCCATGGGAGATGGTCATCCCAGTGAATGATCTAAGAAGCTCAAATCACTCATTCACCATCTTGTCAAGATTCTTCTCAGTATCGACATATAATAACCATTGAATGAAGACACTTCCTATTATATTATTAAGGGCCTCTTTCTAGAGATGTGGATGGAGCTTGATGGCACCACAGTGAATATTAGACTCATCCTATATGTCAAAAAGAATTTTTGTGTAGTCTGTATGGCTTTTTTGGTTGTGTGTGAGTCCCAAAAACACCTTCCTACAAGGAAAATAAAAGCAAATGAGTGGTGTTAGTGATAAAACATGGACCAAAAAAGCATTACAATGGAAACAATGCGTAAGTAAAAATAAACTAAATAGCATAGAATAGGCTTGTGAAAAAAATCAACAAAGTAGTAGAAAAATGATACACTTTATTAATTGTTGGTAGTGGAAGAGTTATAAATAAGTGTTAAAGACACTTGAAGAGATTTGATTCACCAATGGTGCTCAATAACTCGGAATTATGATTTCCCCTTCTAAAACATTTTTGGAAGCTCTTTCTATCTCAAATAAAATAGAAAAATATCTACAATGGTGAAATTAAATTCACAATGGTATGTTAGATTGCTTTGGAGAAATTTCGGCACCATAAAAATGAAAAAATTCTTCTTGTTTTTGTATCTCCATTCTTTTGCATTTATAGAAATTTTGAACACTCCTTGCCTCCTTTTGCTCATCGATGAGGTTGTTTTCCTCATAAATGATATGAGAGCTACCATCCTCTTTCAATTAAGGCTTCTTTGGGCTCAAGCCTCAAATGGTTAGCCATCGTGTCAAAGGATTGTGCCTTTTTCAAGCAAGTTTACATCCTAAGGTGTCGACTAGGATTTTAGTGACCTTCATGGTTATTGAAGGAAAAGCCAGGATGTAGTGATTTTTTTTCTTTTGAGCACTTGTGAGAGTTGATTTTTTAAGTGAATATTAGGAATATTTTGATTTTTTCCTTTCATAATTTTTCCAGCTAAAAATATATCTTATGTAAATGTTTCCCACTGACTATAAGTGTTACCTGTGGTGCACAAATGAGTGTAACATTTTCTCATAATAACATTCCCCCCTTGATATATGAGGTTAGGAGAAAGAATGTAACTGAAATACATCACCTTTTGTTCTTCTGATGATGAGCCTCACTTTCTTCTTCAGAGAGGGAGACTTGTTGCAGAGATGATTAGGGAAAGAGCCTTGAAAAAGAACTAAAATAAAACCATGCTTTGAAGAAATACTTTTACAACAGTGTCTATACAAGGCGGGCATGTCCCATGGTTTTTATGACTATGAATGAAATATTAAAAATGTATGGGAAATTTCTTATCAAGTCAATGTTGAATTGGCTAACATGTTGTTGGTTGTAGAAAATAACAACTTTCAGCCTTAGAGGTGTCTCTAACACATGGGATGAATTGGATGCCTCCATGCATAAGATACAAATCACTATTGAAAGAGGTGTGATCAAATGCATGGGCCTTTGACTAAATGAGAGAACTGCAATAGTCATAAAATATGATACTGCTATGATGTGAAAACTTATGCTCAGTGTCAAATGTCAGGGAGATTGGTGACATCAATGGGAAATAATGGTTCCCACTCTATTTCTAGAGATTGTCCTGAAAAGGTGGGGAGAAATCAAGATATTTCTTTGATTATGGAATATGTATGTTGATGTCAACCGAAAAGAAGCACCAACTTCCTAAAAGATGATTTCGGGAAATCCGTATGAAATTGAGGAATATGTTGTAATAAAATTGGTCAATATGCATGATAGAAAGAGCTAACAATATAGGAGGGATATAGAAAATTTCCCATGGTTGGAGCATTAATGCAAGTGATGGTAGTCAAAACAAGAGTGTTGGGGTGTATTCTCCTAGACTTGGAAGGAAATCTAGGGGAGGCATATGTATCTTTTGACTGTCTTGGTAGATGTATCAACAAATGGTGATCAATGGTGTGGGTATGAGGTGGGTAAAAAGGATTTTCCAACCAAGGGTGGCTAAGGATTATTGCTAAGTAACTGAAACAAAATTATGGGTGAGAATCAATTTCCAAAAAAAAAAAACATTTTCCAAAAGAATTTAAAAGTGGTTTTGGATGTACAAAGACAAAGATAACTGCTCCAATAATGCGACAACCTACATAATGATGCAGGTTGGTTTTTGTAGAGGGTGGGGGGCCAATTGGTTGGTCTTGGTATGAAATGGATGAAACATATATGATAATGAAAATGGTCTATTGTAATGTGGATAGATGGTAGGTCAAGTGTAGAATGCAGGGGTTCATTCATCAAGATCAAAAAGATGGCTTCGAAGGAGGTTGGTAAGAAGAAAGAAAAGAATAGAGAAATGAGGCCAATCTTCAAGTCATGTGAATGATCTTAAAGAATGTAACTAGTGTTGATCTTCATAATTGTATTTATCAAAAAAATAAATTTATTATAAAAGAAAAATAAATTTTAAAGCATGGGTTTCATGCTCTTTGATTTTCTAGGTCTTAGCCTCCATTAAAGGCCTCTAGATTTTGTCAAGAGTTAATAAAGTCATTATCATATTTATTAGACCCTCCTTGGGATTTTGTATCTTGTAAAGAAATTTATTTTTGAGTCAAAAGTATCATTTGTTACCTCCTCACCAAGTCAGTTATGTCCTAATGAAGCATTGTGGATTAGGGTTATTTGATCTAGTAGAAGCGATATAAATAGAGGCAACTCGACTCGTTTCGAAGCACACACTCAGAAGTCCAATCTACAAGAGAAAGAGGACAAAAAATAGAGTGAATTATAGGAGAAAAGGACCTAATCTAAGGAAGAATAAAAATTAAATTTTACGGGCATCTCTCTCTCACACGTGTGAAGTTTTTAGGGTTTATGGGCTAGTAGTTGGGGGCCTAAATTTATGAAGTAGCTTTGGGTCAAAAATTTTGTAGCTGGGCGGTCAAAATTCTGGATTGAAGTTGCAACAAAGAAGTTGCCACTAGGATACTTTGGCAGAATACATCTAATTGAAGGAAGGCTTGAGTTGGTGATTAGAGGAAGTCTTTATCTAGAACAAAAAGGGTCTTGGATTGTCTAATATTAATTGAAATCTACTAGTGGAAGCATTTTACTAGGTTTTCCCCTAGATAGGGGGTTTTCCCTTGCTGAGTGCCTATATCTTGTGTTCCTTGTTCTTCTGATCTTCATACATTTTATTTGGTAATTTATTGATGAAATGTGTCATAATAAAGAAGTTAGAGAGTCAAAGATAAATCACAATTAATTATCAAGAAAAGAGGAATCAAACCTTAATAGCTACCTGCATTGATTTCTCAATAAATGAAATTTCTCATGGGCCCAAGAAAGTGATCGTGGATACCAATAGTTTTAGGAAAAATACAAATTGGGGTAACCCATGTCGGTGAATCTTTATCAACCAACATGAATGTTTATTGCATGTGTGCAGAGGGTGATGGAAAATGTGGGTGAGATGGTGGACCTTATGGTTAATTTCAGAGAAGTGATGTGAGGATATGCATAGTTTATGAGGAAACCTATTGTGTTGAGGGAAGAATTATACCTTAAATGATAGTTGGTGTCAGGGGATAGAGTTTAATGTGAAAGCTCCTGATAACTTGTAATTCCAAACCCGATACCACAAGTGAAAACATCTTTATATAAAAACTTGTATACTGGAACTAGTGAAAAAGATGTATTTAAAAAACAGAGCAAGGTGCACCGGATGGTTACTCTAAAATGCAAAATGGACCAAAATGAAAACTTCTAGTGAATTGAAAGGGGTGTATGATGATGTAGATAACAATTTCATGATATCAATTTCACTGATGGTTTTGTGAAAGAAACACATCATCTCTTGTACAAGTCTTTGGAAAAATTGAAAAAGTGATGCATATAAAGGTTTTGGGGCTCACACTGCCATCTTATTTGTACTTGCTAACGTGGAGCCATTTGTGGAGCCCAACATTCATTTATTGTCATTATAGTCAATTAGAGTACCCTATATTTTAGTTAGGAGAGTTAGATTAGTCACCATAAAACCCACTTTGTCAATTTTGTAGTTATAGGGAAGGTAGGTTGTATAGGGTGGCATGTACGAAATTATTTAGGAAAATGTCCCAAATGCTTATGGGAAACCAACAGACAGTCACATGGGGCAGCCTGAATAAGGGAGACATAGTCATGATGAGATGACAACTAAATGAGATATAGTCATGACCAAGGTTCAACTATGAGGAAAATGGGTGTGAGACCCCCTGCATGGAGGCCTCATGAGATAAGGAACAATAGGCATAACATGGTTGTGAGTATCCAAGAAATAGGTGTTGTCAAGCAGTAAAAAGGGTCTTTTTAACTTCTATTTACCCTACATTAATTATCAATCCAGGTATAATTTTTTATCTCAAGAGTGTACTCAATCTGAGGTGGTCGCTTGTCAAGAGTAATGCTAGTAGTATAGTGCTTTTACAAAAGTAAATAAATGTTGGAAACAAACTCTAAATGTAATGGAAAGGAATTGAAATGCTTTGCAACTAAATCATTCATTTAAGAAACTACAACACTCATCAGTCAAGGATGCAGTAATGATAACTCTTTCCTTTGTAAACTGAAGCAATTAAAAAGCAATCAAAGAGAAGATCTCCAATCTAGGAACCCGACAACAAGAGTCAATCTTCACTGCAGTTGCAAATCATTCCGTTCACACCAAAGCAATTACTTGGAATGATAATTCAATTAACAAAAAAGGGAACAAAAACTAATCTATTGAAAAGATCGAATAGCAAAGCTTTAGCTTACAGGAATGAATTAAGTAGCAATCATAATCTAAAGGAATTGAACAACAATCTTTAACTAGGAAATGATTTGAACAGTAAACCAAGAATGGAACAACAAGTGTAAGTAAGTCTATAAAATATTGAACAACGAACTAAATCAAATGCTAACATATAGTGAATATATAATGATGGAATCAGTAATCTGAGTTTAGCATAATAAGTATTAACCAAGGTCATAAAGGAACAACAATTGCAGTTACAATGGAACGGTAATCCAAATGAACAACAATGACAAATAGATGTAAACCATAGCTAAATAACAACAATATTGATCTGTAAATGAACAAAAATGTTATTATGTAAACGAATAGTAATGCGAATATGTAAAGGAATAACAATGTTACATAGTAATGTCAATCTATAAAGGAAGAACAATGCGCTATGATTTCAGAATGAACAGCATAACATTTCAGTTGCAAATGATAACCTTACTATTCAAATACGAATTAAATATAACAAAACCAGTAAATGAAATCACAAGGAACAACAGATTACTGAATGAAGAAAGTAAAAGAAATCAAACGACAAACAACTTGTAATAAGAAAATAATGGTACAGAAAGCAAGTGATCCACTAGGGCCAGGCCCTTAGCCTCTAGGGACGCACTGCTACGGTTACTCTAGAATCAAAGACAGAACAACGATGAAGTTTATATATTAATCATAAAAACAGAGTTACAATGATCACTCTTTAAAGAGAGTCGATGATCAAAGTTCAGTTTGCATTGCAAATTCTATAAAAAAACAATAATCCGCCCCTTGGGCTAGCAACGCTATCCCTTTTTATAGTGGCTAGGTGAAAATACCAAATATACAGATATTCTTAAGGGAGTGATCCCTCAGGATCAAAGGATCCTGAGGGATTCGCCATATCGTTATCCTTCAGTTATCTCTTTGTCATCTTGCATTGATATGGCATTTATTCTTCCTTTTCCTGGCTCATGCGCTCCGATCTGGATTGCTTGTTTGGATGTGGTTCCCTGTCAAAGGGACAACAGTTGGTTTTTCCTTGTCTTTTCCTCTGAAATGGCGATCTTCCTTTTTCTTCATTTTCTACATAGAAAAAGGTAATAATTAGTTATTTTACGTTACTCATAAATCTCTTAAACTTTATCACAATCCTTCATCATATGCCCATCTCATAATGTAAAGAAGTTGTGAATTAAAGGAACAGATAATGAAATAAGTGGCAATTACATACCTTCTCTAATGCTCAACACACCCCCTTCCTTACCCTTTTTCATGCCCTCATGAAAACATTGTAATTGACATGCAAGGCAGTTAGGGAATAGGTTGGAGAAGGATTCTCAGTCGGAGGTCTACAACCATGATTCCTAGCTAAGATTTCAAAAATATGACTTGTCTGACCTTCAGGCAATTCATATAAGGCTCTATACCCTGGTGCAAGATACCAGATGATTGGACTTCAAAACCTGCAGCATAACCAAGACAGACCTTCTCTCAAGATAATGTCACCATAGATAACCAAGCAGTCAACAGCTTGCTTAAAATTCTCATAATTGAATGGTTCTCTTTTTTGGATATTCCGATTAGAAGTCTGGTATTGGAATTTGGCTGCTGCTATGGCAAGGTCTTTGATGGTTAGGAAGTATTCTACCCCTTTCCAGATGATTGCTGTGTGAATAGGTCCCAATGTCTAGATCACACCCTAAGTTCTCATTAGGCTCCTATGTTTATTGCATAATTGCAATGGATCTCTAGGTTCACCCCTTACCCACAGATCTAATCCATTCTCCTGTCTCTGGAAGACATTGTAGGCTTTAAGCCACTTTATCTGATTAACACCAAAAGAAATAAATGCTTGAAGTTGGAAATCACCCACAAAAGGGCTAGGGTTTTGTTCTGTTTCTCCATCTAACACAAGATTGTGCAAATAAAATTCACATAACAATTGTTGAACTTTCACCCCATAATGCTTACAACAGTTTATGAAATAATCAATGGTTTTTATCTCTATAGGCACTCCTGCCTTGACAGCCTTAATTTTCAATTGTAAATATCTTTCTATTAAAAACAAAGCATAGTTTATGGTGGGTGCCCTACAGGCTAGAACATCAGTATACAGAGAATAGAAGGTATCCATTTGATTCATAATTGTGTTTAGTCTATGGGTTACCTTTTTGATTCTCTCCTCCGCCCTTCATCATACATCGAAGGCCTGCTTTCTGATGCATTGATGTTCTTTAGCTGCTGTTGTAACTTCTGATATTTTTCTTGAGGAACAATTTCCTTTGTGAGCTTCTCTATCATTTGTTGGGCTTGTGCCAAATATTTTTGTAGAGTTACTATTCTCAGGTCATTATCCATCATGACAGTTTTGGACTGGAGATCCACCTGGATCTCCTTATTGCGACATCTAGCTTTTATGGTTTAAGTTTCCTTCTCATAGACTATCTGGTCCATCTAGACTTCTTTATCACAGGTCAGTGTGTTGTCCATTTGTGCTTCTGCATTCGCAACAGCCAAATGTTGTTCCTTGTGGTCCTAAATAACAGATTTGATTTGAGTCCTCTTGGTATTTTTCTTATGGGGTTTTGCCTGGGTGGTCGCACGCTTTGCCCCAGAGGTTCCTTTTGAGTTCTTCCCCATTTTTAAGACTGCCATTTGTTGTCAAAGTTTCTTAATTACGTTAAGCAATCTCTATTGTTCCTTTCACAATTTTTTAATTTCATCTATTTCCTTAGAAGGAACAACCATTTCTTTTCTCATGCTTGGGCTTTGTACTTTAGGCATTGTACCTTCACCTTGGCCAATTTCCATGTTTCCTTCTTGGAACACCTCTTCAGTGTTCTTCTGATTAGGTTTCTCAGGGGTAGAAACCCTGGTTTGTTCTGCTGCCTCTTGGGTAGCTTCTTCTTCTGCCTCTTCTTTATCATGCAATTCTTCGAGTGTATTCTGACTCAGAACAGATTGTTCCTCTTCCTCCTCGGCACTTTTCTCCCCAGATAAACTGTTATCATGAGTAGAGTGATCCTCTTCTTCTTCCTCCTCATCACACATTTCCTCGGATGCACTTTTATCATGAGCAGAGTGATCCTTCGGTCCTTCTTCGGTATGGGGGTTGAGTGGGCTGTGAGGTTGGACATACTTTCCCATATTGGCCAAAATTTGGGCCAATTCATATTCTTGAAGAGGGTTTTGCAATGGACTTCCATTGTGTTGGTCTGTTTCCTCCCCTTCTTCCTGACCGGATTGCTCAGTTTCCTCTTCTGGTTCTTCTTCATCATTTTCCTCAAATTCTTCTTCATTCTCCCCACCTTCAAGTTGGGGGGGTTTTTCGTCTTCTGAATCATGTATTTCCACATGCTGGCTAATGTTTCCCTAGGAATTTCCCACCATTCCTATGCTCCTTGCCAATCTAGCAGATTGTTTTCGTTTCGGTGGTTTACTCGATGTGCTAGCAGTATGTTTTAATTTTCAGGCTAGTCCCCCATCTATCGATAAAATCAATTCTTCCCAACTACTCTCCTGTTAGACAAGATTGTAACTGACTATCAACCGAATTAAACCATCATGGCTTACTACTGACTCTACATGGCATGATTTTTTCATGCTTTGGGCAACATCATGTAATAAAAATTTTAAAAACACAGGCATATTCACATCACATTTTTGCTTTAACACGTCTAAGAGTTTGAGATGGTGTGGTCTTACCACGTATTTTCTCCCATCACAAGTGATGTAGCCATGGATAATTCTCACCAATTCTACCCAAGGTTCTCCTAGGGTTGCCAGCAGGACTCCTTTCCCTTTGATAGTAAGGTTCTACCCTTCGTCCTAGAAGATGGTTATGGCATCTCACAGTCTCACCTTTTTCAGAGTCCATATAGGTCCAATGGCTGGCAGTCCCAAAACTTTAGCAATTATATCATCTGTGGCTATTATATGTCTCCCTCCCACCATGGAATAATTTTCCTGCAAATTTTGCAGAAACTCGATTGCCACCATCTCGTTAGATTGTTGTAGACAGTTAAGGTAGGTTATCCATCCTACCCTTGCTAAGATTTCTCGTGAAGCGTCAGAGACCATTAACACCTGCGGCTCACTATGAATTGATATTCCTCCCATATTATTCACGCTTAGCACATTGTAAAAACACAGGGACAATGATGGAACAACGAGCTGTTAAAATTGTTAAGAAAATGCAGAGAAGATGATGGAACAAGAAGTTGTTCAAATTTTTAACTCACTGCTAATTTTTGGAGAGAAAAACACGGAAATGGCATTGGAACAACAAGCCATGTATATTGGGAAACACAATACCATGAGTCTTGATATTCTCGAGTTTTGGTGAAGTCATAATACCTCTGAATAATGAGCTGACACATATACCAGTAAATTATGGAGATCACCCATGCCCCCCTGAAAATGTGATAGGTCGTCCTTGGCTGTCAAATAAAGGAGCAGCATGCTGAACTGCAATTGTACAGTGGAATAAAGGCACAACGTATAGATATATGACATGTTAACAAAAATAAGTGGATTACCTAAATCGAGGCGTATGATGAAATTGCTAATAAATATGGAAATGTCGTGATACGATGCGAAAAATGGAGGATAAGACAACTGACATGAATAGAAGTTCTCATGCAGTCATTATCCACTTTAACTATCATGATTGATTTGTAAATGATTTTCATGTATCAAAGGTTTGAAAGGGCTATATGACATAATCTCATGTGAAATCACTATAAAGATATAAGAAGAAGGGTTCATAATGACTATTGGTGTATAAGAAATATGACTTCAATACCATGAGTAGAGCTCTGTGCCCACATGTGTCCATAACCTTGACAGAGTTTCTTATTTCACTCTTGGAACCATAATCCTTTGTGTATGCCTAAAAAAGTGTTGTGCGATGTCAGAATGGAGGCCATTGTATTGGCTTGGTGACCAGATGAATCACAATGCCATTTAGCAAAAAAGGAGTGAAAGGTGGACAGATTGGCTCGTGGTGAGACCTCCTGTTCCAAGGACTTCTTATTTTTCTGATTTGCCTCTTGGATCATATCCCTAGTGTGGTGGCCATAGTGGGAATGCCACTTCACTTTCTTCCTTATGATCATGGTAGGTTGGCTCTTGATGAGACCCCCTATCCTTCATCTGACAAATCATGTTATTAATCATATAGATATACATCTTTTCTTTTTTGTGTTTTCTTTTATATAGCACTTTTCCTATTTATATACAGAGGGTGGTTCAACACTCCTTAAGAGTAGGGATGGTGGAAGAATTCTGAACATCTAAATAGAGAAACATATGTCGTTATTCTTATTCAGTAATGATGAAAGAGAATTATAGGGATTTCCAAAGAACCATCATGATAAAAATAATCAATCACATTGGTATCATTGAAAAATAAAGATAGCAAAGTGACATAAATATTTGTGTCGTTTCCTCTTTTTTCTTATCAATTCAAAGCAATTTCTCTTAAAGATGACGATTTTTCTTTGATTTGCTAATTTTAGTATCCTTTAGTTTTTGTATTCTTGCATAAATGTATAGCTATGCCTTAAATGACCATCACTCACAAAAATCGTCTAAATGGTAAAACACACATACACACAAAAAGAAGAAAAATGCACTCAAAAGGTGTTGTTCTTTAGATGGAACAGTTGTTGTTTCTTTAGAGGGACGACCAAAGAATATTTGCACACAGAAACCACAAGCAAAAGGAAAAAACATACTCAAAATTGTTTTTCCTTGAGAGGAACAACAGTTGTTGCTTAATCAGAACAGTAAATAAATCAAGAGAAAACAAAATATGTGGAAATGTTGTTCCTTCAGAAAGGAGCAACAAAAATGCAGATGTGTTGTTCCTTCGGAAAGGAACAACAAAAATGTGGATGTGTTGTTCCTTCAAAAAGGAACAACAAAAATGCAGATGTGCTGTTCCTTCGGAAAGGAACAACAAAAATGTGGATGTGTTGTTCCTTCAGAAAGGAATAGAAAAACGTGAAAGTGTTGTTCCTTTAGAAAGGAACAGCAAAAAGACAGAAATGTTGTTCCTTTGGAAAGGAAAATCAAAATAGGAAAGTGTTGTTCCTTCGAAAAGGAACATCAAAATGGAAAAAATGTTGTTCCTTCGGAAAGGAACAACATAATGAAAAAGTGATGTTTCTTCAGAAAGGAACAACGAAATGATGAAAATGAAGTGTTGTTCCTTCGAAAAGGAACATCAAAACAACAGAAATCTTGTTCCTTTGGAAAGAAATAGTAAAATTCAATAGCGTTGTTCCTTCGAAAAGGAATAGCAAAATGGCGAAAATTTTGTTCCTTCAGAAAGGAACATAAAAATGCAACAGTGTTGTTCCTTCAAAAAGGAACAACAAAGTGGTGAAAGTGTTGTTTCTTCAGAAAGGAACAACAAAATGTAAAAGAATTGTAGAAATGTAGAAATATGTACAAAAAGTAATTTATACAAACAGAGCAAAAAAAAGTTATGTACAAAATTTAAAAGCAGTCAAATTACTTAGTGAACCAAAGGTGAGGAAGAGTTCTCTTCCTCCGCTAAAATCTGCATGTCAGAATCTTCCCGGAGTTGCTAGTAGAAAGATTCCTAAGTAAGCGGTTTGTGGTATAGTCGAACTCGATGGCCATTTGCTTTAAAGGTATGTCTAGATCCTTCAATAGTAGTCAAAGTAATAGTGCCAATGTCATGCACTTTCTGGATTTCATACAGTCCTAGCTAGTGAGTCTGAAGTTTTCCCAGAAAATCCTGAAACCTAGAATCGTATAGGAGTGCCCAATCTCCTTCGTGGAAGATTTTATTTTTGATCAAGGTGTCTTTCCATTTTGCTCTCTGTTGTTGTATTAATGCAATATGTTGAAGAGCTGAGAGCCTAATTTCATCTAGCTCATTGATTTGCTATAGTCTATTAATTTGGGCCTCATTTAAATCTAGACCAACCTCCTGTGGTTTTCTTAGCGTTTGTATTTCGAACTCTATTGGAAAGATGGGTTCTTTTCCAAATACTAGCTGATATGGTGAATAACTGGTGGTATTTCTCCATGTTGTTCGGTATGCCTACAAGGCTTCCGGCAATCTTGTAGCCCAATCGCATCTGTGTGACGCAATGGTTTTTGTTAATATTTCTTCTATTACTTTATTCGTTCTCTCTACTTGGCCATTTGCCTATGGGTGGTACGGAGTGGTAATCTTGTGCTAAATATGATAGTTTTTTAATGTTGCAACAATTTTACTACCTGCAAACTGTGGTCCTCCGTCCGTGATTATGTCTCTTGGGAGGCCATATCACACAAATATTTGGAACAGGAAATGAATGATAGAGTCCTCTGTAGCTCTTGGAAGTGTCTCTGCTTCAACCCATTTGGTCACATACTCAGTTGCTACCAAAATATATATTTTATGGTTTGATGATGGGTTGATTGGACCAACAAAATTGAGTGCCCAGCGCTCAAATGGTTCAATTACTAGTTGTGGGTTCAAAGGTATTTCGTCGGACTGTCTAGGGCATCTTGTTCTTTGGCAACCGTCACAGGCATGAACAAACTTCTTTGTGTCTTTCAATATTGTGGGCCAGTAATACCCTGTTTGAAGAACTCTGTGACCAGTTCTTCGATCTGCGAAAAGTCTGCCACATAGTCCGTCATGACAGGCTTTCCAGATCTCAAATATTTCATCCTCATGGATGCATATTCTGATGTGCATATTTGCCCCTGTATGAAATAGGTAGCTCCCAATCCAAGAAAATCAGGCACTACGCTGTACAATCTGTTTTCGTTCATTGGGGGTCAGATGCTTTGGTAATTATCCTACTGTTAAATAATTTGCAACATCCACATACTAGGGTGTCTTGACAGTAATAGCGAATAAATGTTCATCTGGAAATTGATCTTTGACTGCTGCTGCATCCACCGGTTTCGGCATTGATGAGAGAAAATCAACTACATGATTCTCTTTCCCAGGTCGATCTTTTATTGTGATGTTGAATTCCTGTAGTAAAATCAACCATCTTGTTACTCTACCATTTGTAATTGGTTTATTTGATAAATATTTTACGTTAGAGTGATCTGTATATAGAACAATAGGATATCCATTGATATAATGCCTAAATATATTTACAGCATGTATTATAGCTAGAAATTATTTTTTATTAATAGTATATCTTAGCTCAGCAAGAGACAAATTCTTGCTAATCTAATAGATTGCATATGGTTTTTTGTCTTCTTCCTGCCCAAGGATTGCTCCAATAGTTGTGTCTGAGGAATCTGATGAAATTTGAAATGGCAGGTCCCAATTTAGGCCTCTGAGCACTGGGGCTATTGATACAAGCTTTTTCAGATCCTCAAAAGCATGGTCACATTTATTTGTCCAAACAAAATCAACATTCCCTAATAGTGCATATAGAGGTGTAGCTATTTGAGAAAAATGTTCTATAAATCTCCTATAATAACCAAAAAATCCAAGAAAATTGCGTACCTTTGTCTGTGTGGTAGGAGTAGGTATTAACAAAATTATTTGAATTTTTGCTGGATCTACCTATATTCCAGCTGCTGAGATATAATGACCTAGGATGATTCCTTCAATCATCATCATATAGCACTTTTCATGGCTCAAGCAGAGCCTGGTGGTGATACATCATTGCAACACCTTTTCCAATGTGTCTAGTGTTGGGTCGAAATCATCTCCGTATGGTGTAAAATCATCCATGTACACTTCGAGCCCTTCATTTATTAAATCTGAAAAGATGTCGAGGATAGCCCTTTGAAATGTGGTAGGGACATTGCATAGGCCAAAGGGTAGGACTCTGTAGGCAAACGTTCCCCAAGGATAGGTAAAAGTAGTTTTGTCCTGGTCTTCAGGGGCAATCTGAATCTAATTGTACCCACTGAAGCCATATAGGAAAGAAAAGAATTTCTTTCTTGCTAATGTATCTAATACCTGGTCAATGAATGGAAGAGGAAAGTGGTCTTTCTGTGTTGCTTTGTTTAATTATCTATAATCTACAAAAATCCTCCACTTTCCATTCTTCTTTGGCACCACTACTAGTGGAGAGACTCATTTTCTATCAGAGATCAGATAAATAAAGTTTACATCCAAAAGTTTTTGTAATTCAGCCTTCACAATGTCTTTCAGGTGAGGGTTAAGTCTTCGTTGGGGTTGGCGAATAGGGCTCACAACCTTTTCTGTATAAATGTGGTGTGTACATAGCTGGGGATCGATTTCCTTCATATCTAGATAATCCCATGCAAAAGCTTCCTTGTATTTTCTCAATAGTTGGACCAGCCTCTCTTCTTGTTCAGGAGTCAGGTTATTATTGATGTTCAAAGTTCTTCCTGGCTCAATCTCTATAGTTTTTCTATTTGAAACAGAGGTAGTGGGTATCATTTGATCATGAGTGTCTTTGAGAGGATCTTCTTCTATAGTTTTTCTATTTGAAACAGAGGTAGTGGGTATCATTTGATCATGAGTGTCTTTGAGAGGATCTTCTTCTAGTTCATTGTCAAATGCTGCCTCTATCATGTGACATTGTACGTGGGATCTGAATTCAAGTTGGTTAATGAATTTGTTAATAACATCATCCTCTATTTGATCTTTAAAATCGAGGGCATCTTTTACAGTTAATGGGGATCTAATGTTTTCGGTGAGGTATGATACAAGATGTTTGTTAGTTTTTATTATTGTTACACTTGGCTGGGCTGGAGGGTATAGGGCTAGATTCTTGATGTTACTCCCTCTAGTTATGGTTATATTGCCTTGTTGGCAGCCAATGTAAGCATCAGTGGTGGCAAGCCAAGGTCTGCCTAAAATTAATGGATGTCCATCGAGTCAGTTTTTGGGGTTTATTATTAGAAAGTCGGCAGGATATTCCCAGGAATCAATGGATAACATGACATCATGTAGTGTGCCTTCTAGCCTAACCATTATCAGTCAGCCAGTTCTAAGAAGGTGGAGGTTGGTTCTACTGATGTAATGCCCAGTTTTTGACAAGTGGTGGTTGTTAAAATATTAATTGCAGACCCTAAATCAAATAAGGCATTTGAAAAGGTTTGTCCATTGATTTTTACTGCCACTATTGGATTTCCTGGGTCTTCATATTTGACAGGTGCTTCTCTTCCTAATAACAGATTAGATAGGGTGCCAACTACTTGTATTGTTGGGTTATTTGTTATTCTCCTCCTTGGTTTTTTTATACATAGCTCTTTGATGGTCTTTGCATATATTGGGATATCTTGGATAGCTTGGAGGAGTGGGATTTTTATGTACAAATTCTTTAGTTCTCCCAGAATATCAAAGTCAGGATGTTCTATAGGGCCCGATATGATTAATCGTTCTAGGAATGGGGGAGAAGAGGTGGTTTCTTGGTCATGAGTCTGTTGTCTGACCACATCTTCTTCTTGTAATAGTTGTTTTGTGGGTAACTGATTTTCAACTTGAACATTTTTATCTCCCTCAGTTTCTATAATGCGCCCTGACCTTAATTGAAGGTTGTTGCACTCCCTTAGATCGGTTTCTAGTTCTGGTGTTTCAATTATTTGAATGGATTGAACCGGTCTATTATTTGGGTTCGGGTTGGGTTGGGCTGGGAGTTGCGGTCTTAAGTTCGACTGGGGGTTTTGTTGTAGTGCTGATAGTGTAGGTTGAGGGAGTGGAATGGTTCCTACTGGCTGATTCATTGGTCTTTGCCAATTTGTTTCCCAGGCTTGACTCCGTGAAGTGGGAGGGGACCATTGTGTTGGATATGCATTGTTTTGCCAATATGGTGGAGCGTAGGGAAAATTTGGCCAATTAGATTCGCTTGCTTGATTCATCCATGGTGATGATGAAGGAAATGGTTGTTGTGACCAATTTGAGAAGGGAGGTTGATTTTACCACATTGTATTATATCGCTGAGCATGATATTGCAGAGGATGGAAAGAAGAAGATGGATTGGGGAACATACCTGATTGTCGCGACTGCCATTGATGACACTGATTAAGTAGGTACAATGGTTCTGGTTCTTCTTCTGCTTCTTTGTATATTGTTTTCAACCTAGGAGTGGGGCAACTCTCTGTAGAGTGGTCTTTTGTACAAATGGTGCAAACTTAAACTGCATCTAATGGGAACTCTTCGTGGATGTGCTTATTTCTGCATCTGGGACAGAATATTACCAAATTTTGCTCTGCTTCCACTTGTTTCTATTTCACTTCCATAATATCAGGCTGCATTGTCAGAGTCCCCAATATATTAGTTTTGAAATTTTCTAGTAAATTTATGATTTCTGCATGAGTTACTCCTTCTCCAAAGATCTTTTTGTCCCTTGTAAACCTGTCATGTTCCACTAGTTTTAGCCTTGTGCTACCTCGTGAGCTCCTAATACATAAATCAATGATGTTAGCAAAATCTTCTTGATAATTGTCTCCTTTTCCCATAATATTTAGTGTTTCAATCCATTATTCCTTCACGCCTTTCATTAATGTTGTTTTTAATACATTGTTAGATAAGGGTAATGATGCATAAGGAGATCTTTGAAGATTATACTGAAAACGTTCAACATATTCTTCTAGTGTCTCATTAGGTCTAGCTACCATCTGAAATATTTCATCCTTTAACTCTCTAGAACTACAATAATCCTGGTATTTCTTTAGGAAAGCCCCTTTCATCTGATCCCAGTCATTTATGACACCTCCACTTAACCCCATAAACCATCATAAAGCAGCTCCTTTTAATGTAGAGGGAAATATTTTCAGCTTTTGGGGATTAGTGGTAAAGTCGTATCCCCTACACAGCACATCGAATTCAAACAAAAATGCATCTGGGTCTTTCGATGTTAGGCCATGGAATGTAGGGATGTGCTGGAGAGGAATTTCCTTCATAGGTGCATTAACTGCAGTATCTACAATGGGATATTGCAGTGTGGAGGTTTGAGGGGTTTACTGGTTCTGGGTCATTTGGTAAAAGATATGCCAATAACCTTCTGGGATTTCTAGGAGGGTATTCCTAGGCTGGTTAGATGGAGCAGGAATGGCCTTAACAACACTTCCTTTATTTGGGATGATGAGAGTTCCTAATGTCTGGGGCGATTTTAACTCTTCAGGTTCTTCAACTTCGTTTTGGATGATTTTTACAACACTTCCCTTATCTGGGCTGCTTAATGGCTGAATTATTCCAAGAGGAGATCTTGATTCTTCAGTTTCTCTTATTTCTCCTCTTTCTTCATAGAGATTACTAAAGTTCCCTTCTTGCAATGATTTTGGGCTAGAATTCTCAATTTCCTGAAAATCTTGCTCCTCAGTTTGGTTGTGCACCTCAGCAAAGGCTACGGATGGTGACCCTGTGGCCTGAAGGGAACTAGTAGGTTATCTAGAAGCAACTTTTTTGCCTACTGAAGGTTGAGATTTTTATTTTTTAAGGATTTTGTCTATAAAGGTCGATCGACCAAGGATCACCGGCCCCTTAGTTTTATCAGGCTTGGGTAGTGGTTTAAAATCCCTTTTAGGCTTTTTCTTCTTAGTCAAGCACACAAATCAAATGCTGATTTCTACCCAAAATAACAACAAATTTATAGGAAAGCGGGTAGGGGAGTAGGGCTGTTACATGCTCCGTACGCAGATTCTCACCTTCCATTTTATAAAACCCAATTCTCTCCTAACAGGTACTTACACTACTCTCAAAAGAAACAAATGGCTAGCCTCTTCCTCGGAAACAACGCCAAAATGTCGAGCAGTAAAAAGGGTATTTTTAACCTCTATTTACCCTACATTAATTATCAATCCAGGGATGATTTGTTATCTCAAGAGTGTACTCAGTCTGAGGTGGTCACTTGTCAAGAGTAATGTTAGTAGTATAATGCTTTTACAAAAGTAAATAGATGTTGGAAACAAAATCTAAATGGGATGGCAAGGAATTAAAATGCTTTGCAACTAAATCATTCATTTAAGAAACTACAACATTCATCAGTCAAGGATGCAATAATGATAAATCTTTCCTTTGTAAACTGATGCAATTAAAAAACAATCAAGGAGAAGATCTCCAATCTGGGAACTAGACAACAAGAGTCAATGTTCACTACAGTTGTAGATCGTTCCGTTCACACCAAAGCAATTACTTGGAATGATAATTTAATTAACAGAAAAGGGAAAAACAACTAATCTATTGAAAAGATCGAAAAGCAAAGCTTTAACTTACAGGAATGAATTAAGGAGAAATCATAATCTAAAGGAATTGAGTAGCAATCTTTAACTAGGAAATGATTTGAACAGTAAACCAAGAATGGAACATCAAGTGTAAGTAAGTCTATAAAATATTGAACAACGAACTAAATCAAATGTTAACACACAGTGAATCTATAATGATGGAATCAGTAATCTGAGTTTAGCATAATAAATACTAACCAAGGTCATAAAGGAACAACAATTGCAGTTACAATCGAACGGTAATCCAAATGAACAACAATCACAAATAGATGTAAACCATAGCTAAATAAAAACAATACTAATCTATAAATGAACTACAATGTTATTATGTAAATGAACAATAATACCAATCTGTATAGGAACAACAATGCGATATGATTTCAGAATGAACATCATAACATTTTAGTTGCAGAAGATAACCTTACTATTCAAATATGAATTAAATATAATAAAAGCAGTAAATGAAATGATAAGGAAGAGTAGATTACTGAACGAAGCAAGTAAAAGAAATCAAACCACAAATGACTTGCAATCGGAAAATAATGGTATAGAAAGCAAGTGATCCACTAGGGTCGGGCCCTTAGCCTCTAGGGACGCATTGCTATGGTTACTCCAGAATCAAAGACAGAACAATAACGAAGTTTATATATTAATCATAAAAACAGAGTTACAGTGATCGCTCTTTAAAGAGAGTCAATGATGAAAGTTTAGTTTGCACAACAAATTCCATAAAACAACAATAATCCACCCCTTGGGCTAGCAGCATTGTTCCATGTTATAGTGGCCAGGTGGAAATACCAAAGATATAGATATTCATAAGGTGGCAATCCCTTAGGATCAAAGGATCCTGAGGGATTCACCATATCGTTATCCTTTAGTTATCTCTTTTTCCTCTTGTGCTGATATTGGATTTCTTCTTCTTTTCCTAGCTCATGCTCTCTGATCTGGATTGCCTCGTTTGGATGTGGTTCCCTGTCAAAGGGACAACAATTTGTTTTTCCTTGTCTTTTCCTCTAAAATGGCGATCTTCCTTTTTCTTCATTTTTTGCATATAAAAATGTAATAAATAGTTATTTTATGTTACTCACAAATCTCTTAAACTTTATCACAATCCTTCATCATATGCCCATCTCATAATGTAAAGAAGTTGTGAATTAAAGGAAAAGATAATGAAATAAGTGGCAATTACATACCTTCTCTAATGCTCAATAGGTGCAAGGTATCATCATGTCTATTAAGGAAAAAAACATGAAGTCCATGCCACTGTTTGAGAAACAATTGCAAGGGACACCAAGCTTAATAATTTTCGTGTTTTAACCAAACTTTTGGATTTTTGCTTCTCTCACTAACTTCATGGAGGTCTCACCTATGGGATGGTGTCGTGGCGAGAGAGAGAATGGGTAGATATGCACATGTCAATTGTTTTTTATGCTAAGGTAGAGGCCACTTTCATTGGATGGGGGTTTTGGAAGTTCCTATAGAAAAACCTCTTGATATCGTAGGAGGAGTTCATGCACTTTGTTATTAGGAGGTGGCAGCCTATGAGACACGTGCTCGATATCCACGGGAAAAACCTAGCATTCATAACAGAGGTGGATGCATACTTCATGATAAACTTGGTATATAGGGAGTAGGTACTTTCTACTGAGATTCTGCATGGTGGGTACAAATTGTTTGCTTGGGCTAACCAATATTGTAGAGTCGATCCCTTTGATGGAGGTGGCATTAGGATTGATTCTGTTTTGTACCTAGTGACACGAGGAGTGGTGGTGATGATCATTCAACTCCATGGGACTATGACCCCACATCAGATTATAGGTGTTCATAGTAGTGCTAGAGAGGGTATGAGTAGGTACATTCTTTGATTGGGCTAGTTTTCTACATCATAGGATGACGATGCAAATATTACAAGTGGTGCGATGCAAGGTTCACGACTTCCTCATTGGGAGAATCTTTTGTGACAACCTTTATCGCCATATGGTGATTCTATGTTTGATCATATGTGTGGATCCTAATATTCCAACAGATCCATGGATAAGGAGATGAGCTCCCTTGATGCCCTGTGGGTGTGGAGGAGAGGTGGGTTGGTAATAGATGGACATCACCAAGAGTTGGTTCATGTCCAACCCTTAGTTGATACAAGATTTCCCATATGTGGGAATGGACTCTAAGGGTGACCCTAAAATGGGGCTGCCCCCAGGTGACACTTAGGGACTCATAGGTACATGTGTATAAGTGTTTATCTTCTTTTGAATTTTTTCATTTATGTGATACTTATGATTTACCTTTCATTGAATTTAAATGTGTTTCTCTGTAGATATGTGTCCTTGTGGGAACCCCCGAGTAGATTGGTGGGTGCAGATGGAGATTGTAGGTAGCCTGGCAAGGGGGTCACTGCAACTGGGGAACACCAATGCCAAGAGGGCAATGTAGAAGAATGGCCAACACAAAGGGTGTTCTTGGAGATAGTTTCTCCTCAAGGTAGAGGGGAGGTGGTAGGCATCTAATCAGAGATCCAAATGTTGCGAGACCTATGGAGGCTTTTGAGCAGAGGGCTTTAGACGTGTGCCAATGGTTGACATATTTTTTGATGAGGCTTCCTGAGGCAGGATGGGAGGTGCTAGGAGAGGATTCCATTAAGAGGATTGTGACACCTAGAGAGGAGTGGTGCCCGATTCTCCGGTCGGTGGTAGTTGCAAAGACCATGGCTCAACCCATTTTGGGGCCATGGTAGTTGGAACGAGGAGGGCCTTCAGTAGATGGTGTGGGAGGCGATGAGCTTTGGCCTTAAATGTTTACTAGATGTACTCGGGAAACACCCATTATGAAAATTCTCCCCTCAATTTTATTAGATGATTCATTTTTTTGGGCGATGTCCATCCAATGTACATAAAACATTATTTTTTGATGATATATATGAGATATCTTTTTTTTTCTCTCATGATCTGTATGTTATTTATGATGCATATATACATGTGATGTATTTTCATTTTTTCCATGTTATGGTTCATTTCTATGTGCTTGATATGTCACGATGATGCGTTGAATGTAACACTTTCTAGTCTAGGATTTTACTAGAGATATGGTCAAGAACATGATTTTGACTTCAAGGTATATGTGAAAATGTGATATGATCAAAACCATGTGATAACTATTGTGCATGAAGGTATTTCCGAAAAATACAAGGGTCATGAACAATGAATGTTTTTTTCAACTACGATATCACAAGGTTGGAATAAAGGAAAACATGTAGGGGACTAATACCTAATCACATTAGGGAAATTTTGAGTTTTAAAATGGGCCTCCTAAGGAAATTATAAAATTATAGTGGAAATAATAAAATAATATTAGATTACATCATCAAATTTTAGAGGGAAAAAAGAAAAATTATTTTTTCAACTCGTATTTTCAACTTATATCCCTATGGGTTTACTCAATTTTGAAGCGGAAACACTTGTTGAATGCATAATTTGATTCCTCATCCAAGGAGTATGCATGTTGTATACTTTTGATGGACCCTACTGCACAAAAAATGAGAAAATACATGAAAAACGTGATTGCAATCACATTTTTTTCATGTATTTCTCATTTTTCGTGTAGCAAGGTCCATCAAAAGTATGAAACATGGGTACTCATTGGATGAGGAATTAAATTTTTCATCCAACGAGTACTCCCACTTAAAATTTGAGTAAAACCCTAGGGAGATAAGATGAAAATATGAGCTGAAAAAATAGTTTTGTTATTTTATTATTTTATTATTTTTTTTACTTTTTTACTCAAAATATGGTGAATCATCCCCCATGGTTGACATCATCATCTTGAATCCTATATGTTCTTATAAAGTTTATTTTGGTTGTACATTTTTTTTAGGAGGCCCATTTTAGACCTTCAAATTCCCCTAATGAGAGGCATTAGGCAAACGACCAAAAACAACATTGTATTATGCTTAATTGTTAGTAGCTTCCCAATAGAGTTGTTGTTATGGTGGAGAGTCATCTGATCTAGAGAGTATATAGCCCAAGTTATCGCATAAATATTTTGTGACAATCGAGAAGCCCCACCAGTGAACCCATGTTGGTAAGATTCAAATGACCCATCTGCGACACCAGATAAGAGTATAATTTAGAGTACATCGATGATGAGATGATAATTAAAATAAATCATAGTACTATTAATAGTACTAGACCTACCAACACTCAGCAGATATCCCCGATATGAAGTCCCAACTAGACCTCACACCATTTGGTGTAGGAGTCCCAAAAAAAATGTTATGGTAATGTTATGCCTTGACTACAAAAATGTGCAGAGTGAAGTATAATAACTTTGGGTGAGAGAAAGTGCGTTACCCTGCAAAGAGTCAAGTGTGATGCATGAAGGTTCCAACGCATGAATGGAGAAGGAAGTGTACCCTTTGGAAGCCTATAGTAGTACGCAGCTTGAAAGGAACACACGAGCATAATGACATCACAATCTAAGATGCAAAATAGTCCACAAGTTAAAGTGACAAACTAATACAACAAGATGCATTCAACAAGATTCATACAAATGAAAACGAAATAGGTCATAAGCATAAGCTTAAGTTAAATAACATACATTGAAAATACAACAATAATAGTTGTACTATATTCACAACATATGCATGAAAGTGTGTTGGCTCTGATTTTTTTATTATAAGTGAAAATTACAGTCCCAATAGTGAATGACCTGGCTGATGTTCCACTATTGGGACTAGTGTGTTAGCTCTGTGTTGGCTTAGATTTGGTGAATGAGCTAACTGATGGGATTTTATGTGTTCTCATGATGAATTCCAAATTATTGTACAACCGTACATATGATGCTTGAATTTTTCCAATGAATGAGGTGAGTTTCTTGTTGTTTTGAATCAACATTTGAACTCTTTCTTTCTCCAACTCTACCTGCGGCTTCATCTTCTTTACCAAAGTAAGAAATGCCCCTTTGTATCACTTTTTCCATTCCTTCACGGTAGTTATGCCATCTTGTACATTCCTAAGAGTCTTGAAAAAATCCTTGATCTACTGATGTAAGCTATGCAAGCAAACAACTTCTTATGTATGGTCATGAGCTCCTCATAGAGTGTTGAAAATGGCAAGAAGAAATGCTAAAAATATCTTTGCTATAAATAGGAGTTTTGGTACCATTGTTGGACATATCAACAAGGAATGAAAAATTGAAGTGCTAAAAATAGCATTGCTATAACTAGGATTTCGGGATGGATTCCAATTTTAGTTAGTCCCTGAACTAAATTTGAGAAGTAAAATTCGAATTTTTTCTTAGTAGCTGTTTGATTAATAATTAATTAATTCATCTTGAGTTAATTAGTTGTAGGAAATCAAACAAGAAGTCTATGTGAAGACATGCAACAGTTTCTCTGTTGATTGAAGAAGTTATCCCTTGATTAAAGGAGACCAGGATAAGTTGTAATTAGTTAGCTCATTTAACTGAGTTAAGTCTAGTTAGATTAGTTCAAATAGTTTGTTGAACTAATTGTGAGTTCAGTTAGTTAACGCATGCATGCATGTAATTGTTGCACTTCAAATAACTGAATATTCTCTCATAAATAACTCATGCATGTCAGTTCAGTCAAAGACCCAGTTGAGCTCAAAGGAAGGGATAGTGTACTATCAGTTGGAGGATTTTTCCTATATAGTAAACTCATCCATGCAGAAGGAATTATCTCCTTCAAGGAATACTGTGTAAGGAAATAGGAGGCTTGGAGGGCAGGGGAGAAGGTTTGTGAGAAGCCTTTGACTGTCTATGAGCAATAGAGGGATTGTACTAAGAGTAGGATAGCTTGTGAGCTAATGCTTTGTGTAATCTGGACATATTTCCACTTGTATGGTAATACAAAGATCAAGGTTTTTAGTTGAGGCTTTCCTCAGAGTATTCTTCTATGTTCATGTGTGATTGCTTTCTCATTCTCAGTTATATGTGTTCTATTTGATCTTACTCAAATTCGATTAAGCTTCCGCAAGTTTGTTGTAGAAGTAGATCTTGTATTTTTCTTTAGTATATTGCATAATCTATTGATATACAATGGGAATCTCTACATGGTATTAGAGCTAGCTGATTTGTAGAAAAATTCTACATGGTATCAGAGCCAGGTTTTGTAGAAAAAGTTCTACATGGTATCATAGCTAGTTGATTTGTAGAAAACTTGTACATGGTATTAGAGCCAGGTTTTGTAGAAAAAGTTATACATGGTATCAGAGAAAAGGTGATCAAAGCAAAGAACAATATACAAAGAAGGGAGAAGTTCGAAGTTTGAAGTTCTTGATTAAAGAAATTGAGTTCTTATCACATCTCAATTTCACCAATGGCATTCAATTGTTTAAGACTCGAGTATGCCCTTGATGGCAACTTGAATTATATAGCCTGGAAGGATTTCATGGAAGTGGTATTAGAGGATAAGGGTCTAGAGGACTTCATTGATCAAGAAGTCCCCAAGTTGGTAGCAGCTAATGCTACAAAATTGGTGGAATGGAAGAAATGTGTGGCTAGAGCAAGAAGAATCCTCCTGGAGGGGGTTCAAGACCACATTGTCTCTAGCCTCCATGGGAAAGAGACACCATTTTCGATGTGGAAAACATTGTAAGATCTATATCAGAACAGTAGCAATTAGAGGAAGCTGGTGCTGAAAGACAAGCTTCGGAAAATTAAGTGTGAAAAGGGTGACACGGCCTCTACATATCTAAATAGCTCACCACCTATAGGGATGAGCTTGAAAGTGTAGGGATCATGATAGCTGATGATGACATGGTGAGTCTTGCACTCCTCGGTCTTCCTAAGAGCTGGCATAGCTACCAAGACTCAGTAAATAGAAGAGAGAAACTGCCAGATTGGGAACGACTTTGCTCAGATCTAATGCAAGAGGAGATAAGAAGAAGCACTAGAGATGGTTTTTCATCCAAGGAGGATGAAGAAAATTGTGCCTTAGTGAGTAAGGCAAAGAAAGGGAAGGAGAAGGATTCTCATACCAAATCGAGTTCTTCCCATGTTGGGAAGAAGTTTGACGAATCAAAAGTGCGATGCTTTCATTGTCATGAGGTGGGCCATTTTTCTACAAATTATCCACTGAAGAAATCCAAGATGGGATCCAAGGAAGGATCTGAAGGTGAGGCATTGGCCTCATAGTTCGAGTCGAATTTCACCCTCTTCCCATGCATGGTTTCATCCATGGTGGGATGTGGTTGGTTTCTTGACAATTGAGCTTCTTTCCACATTACTGGCAACAAGAGTTTTTTCAGTACCTTGGAGAAGAAAGATCACTAGATAGTCATAGTGATGGGTAATGATGAAAAGTATAGTGTCTCAGGTGTAGGCATGGTTACTTTTCAGAGGGAGCATGGAGCTCACATTACCTTGATCGATGTCAAGTATGTACTATGACCAAGGAAAAATTTGGTGTCGATCGCAATGCTGCAAGACAAAGGCTATGATGTAGTCTTTAGTAGGCAAAAGGTTTTCCTACGACACTTCACCACTAGATAGGTGAAGAAGATTGGTTCACGAGTCAAGAACTTGTATGCTCTTGAGGTTCAAGATGCATGAAAAGCCTTGATGAGCAAGGAAGCTGATGGAGACTTGGTGGTTGAGAGAGAGAGTACATTACCTCTCAACATGCAGTGCTAGAAGAAGTCTCAGACAATTGTGGAGGAGCCAGAATTGGTGAAGTAGCTCCAGGAGGTTGTGGAGTAGCCACAACTAGAGAAACCGAGAGGAGATCGAGTGGAGGAATCCACTCATGTAGAGACCTCCACTAGTAGGAAATTTCAAGCCAAGTGGGTAGAGGGATCACATGCATCCATACCTCAAGGTAGGAGGTGGGGTGATGTGGAGTGACAGTCCCAAAAAGGCTGGAATAGGGGCAGGATCATTGAGGTACCCAACCTCTTTGATTATACCTTGCTACGGGAGCCCCGACGAGTAGTAGTAGGACTGGCTGAGTGGGTAGAGATAGATGTGGATGGAGCGGTAGAGGAAGCTTCAGCATCAAAGAGTGTTTCTAGCCCAACAGAGAGGTTAGTTGGGAGTTTTTTTGATTCTAGAGTTGCTAGAGCAATAACACTTGGAGAAGTGTCATTTGTAGAACATTCCAAAGGTTCAGGATCGGGTTCAAGTTGAATCCTTTCTTTTTCAGAGGGAGTGTTGAAAATGGCAACAAGAAATGCTAAAAATAGCATTGCTATAAATAGCATTGCTATAAATAGAATTGCTATAAATAGCAGTTTGGGTACTAGTTTTGGACATAGAAACAAGGAATGAAAAATGGAAGTGATAAAAATATCATTGCTATAAATAGCATTTCGGGATGGACTCCAATTTTAGTTAGTCCTTGAACTAAAATTGAGAAATAAAATTAGAATTTTTTCTTAGAAGTTGTTTGATTAATAATTAATTAATTCATGTTGAGTTAATTAGTTGTAGGAAATCAAACATGAAGTCTATGTGAAGACATGCAATAGTTTTTGCATTGATTGAGGAAGTTATCCCTTGATTAAAGGAGATCAGGATGAGTTATAATTAGATAGATCAGTTAACTGAATTAAGTCCATTTAGATTAGTTCAAATAGTTTATTGAACTAATTGTTTGTTCAGTTAGTTAATGAATGCATGCATGTAACTGTTGCACTTCAGATAACTGAATATTCTCTCATAAATAACTCAGGCATGTCAGTTTAGTCAGAGACCCAATTGAGATCAGAGGAAGGGACAATGTACTATCAATTGGAGGATTTTTCCTATATAGGAAACTCATCCATGTAGAAGGAATTATCTCCTTCATGATTGCACAGTTAGATCAAAGGTTAGTGAGTGTGTAAAGAGGCCAATTCACACAGGTGGCAGCACTGGACCCCAACGAAAACTGCGCAAGGAAATAGGAGGCTTGGAGGGCAGAGGAGAAGGTTTGTGAGAAGCCTTTGACTATCTATGAGCAACAGAGGGATTGTACTAAGAGTAGGATAGCTTGTGAGCTAATGCTTTATGTAATCTGAACATATTTCCACTTGTATGATAATACAGAGATTGGGGTTTTTAGCTAAGGATTTCCCCAGAGTATTCTTTTGTGTTCATGTGTGATTTCATTCTCATTCTCAGTTATATGTGTTCTATTTGATCTTTCTCAAATTTGATTAAGCTTTTGCAAGTTTGTTGTAGAAGTATATCTTGTATTTTTCTTTAGTATATTGCATAATCTGTTGATCTACAGTGGGAATTTTTACATGGTATTAGAGCTAGCTGATTTGTAGAAAAATTCTACATGGTATCAAAGCCAGGTTTTGTAGAAAAGTTCTACATAGAGGTCCTGGATGGTCTCTCCAAGTGTTGATACTTCACCAAGTATCATTGCTCTCATTTCCAGCAAGTAGACCTGTGAGACTGGGTTCTCTAGTGCTACATGGAGTTGTTCTATCTATTTTTTGTAAACCTATAGATTTTGTACCAATTTCTTACTCTCGGCTATCAAATACTGAGTGTTTGATCTTGTCACACTTGCGAAGGCCAAGTTGGCTTTGGTAATGGCATTTGGATTCCTGCTGGTGTCCACCACTATCACCCTTTCCCTAATGAATGCAGGTGATGCATGACCCTCCAGAAAATGCTCTCTCCACAATTGTACAATCCTCTTCTGAAGTTCATTATATGATAGATTGTACACATCCATTACCATATCATCACCAACAGGAACTATGTTCCATTCCTCAATCGGGGCTAGCTCTACAACTAGAGTTAGTGGAGAATGAACATTGACCTATGGTGAACTTGGCATTAGGTAAACATTTTCATCCTGTGGTTCTAGTTCTAGCTCCATGTCAGAAACTTCAATCGAGTCTTCAATCTACTAAGCAAGCTCTCGATCCTGCATATGTTTTCTCTCCCCCTATGTTGTTGGTTGGTTATGTCCTTTCTCTTCAACTTGAATTGATGTTGTTTCTCTTAAGGTTGTGCCTTACCTTTCTTCTTCTTCTTGCTTATGCTTCTCCTCCTAATATTTCCTCCTTTATTCCCGTTCTTCCCTCAGTTAGTGTTTTTCTTTCTGCACCCAAGCTCTTCTTTTCTCTCTTCCCCCGCTCTTCTCTTTGTCTCCATTGCTTCCTTTACCAAAGCTACTTGCATAAGGATTTAATCTCATTTCACTCTGTAACTTTTCTCTCCCTCTATTTTGTCAATTAACTTTCTCTATCCCTAATATTGTACTAGATTTCTTCCTTCTGCTACTAGTGTTTGACATGCTGCCATGTTAGTGTTGAATCCTTTTCTATAAACAATTGAGTGTATGCATATATTAGCAAGTTAATTGGTGCTTGGTCAACTACTTCCCTAGTATTGCTTTAAGTGGTCTCTCTTGAAGCAAATCTCTTTAGTGCCATGGTAACAATGGCTGCTAGAGAGAAGTGCTTCACAAGTGTGGTACCTGAGAGACAGAAAGGACACTCATGGCAAGCAAACATTAGGTTCAACAAATTGACTTTCAAGGCATGATCAAGCAAAAAACTAGGCATCTGATGGGAAGGATTACACAAATGTCATTTCTAAGAGGGATTATATTCCTTTGGGAACTACGCACTGTGTAGTACCAACAGTTAGGGATGAAGCTTGTGTCTTGAGATTGCACAATGTGTAGTCCCGACCTAGGCAGTGACTAGGAGAGACTATGCATTACGTAGTCTTAGTGGCCAAGGTGATAGGATGACCCCTGGAACTACGTAGTGCACAGTTGTGGCCAACCTGTACTATGAACTGCAGAGTTCCAAAGGCCAAGCCTGTGGCTTGAGCCTTAGGATTTCTTAGTGCCCAACTAGGCAAGACAAAACTAGGCCAAGGGAAGTACAAATCTGCTTAGTGGAAGTGTAAAAAATGAGCAGAAGTGAATGGTGATTTGATATTGAGTGAAAAACTGACTAAGTTTTAATGAATCAATGTGGATCAAGTGCAAAAATTGATCAAACAGAAGGAAAATCAAGTATGTGAGGAGAGTCACCGCAACAATGACCATAAGTGAAACATTTGTGAAATGCAAGAGATAACTTGAAACAACACCACTACAAGATAAGATACATTGAAAATCAAACAACCATGCAGAGAAACCAACAAAAAAACACTCATACAAGAAAAACGAAAAAAGCGACAGAAAACGTGGGAAAAGGCGATAAAAGTAAAAGTCACCTGGAAAAGCGATGATGACCCCACCAAAGGTTCCTTGATCTCTTCGGGAATGATAGAGGTTCAATATAAAATTCTCAAATGATATTTCGAGGCATCTCTTAAATAGATTGGAGCAAATGAGGTTTTATGACTTGCATGCCTGAGATCAAGGACAAAGGTAGCACTTCGTGGAAACTACTAAAAATAGTAATGTGGCATATTCAGGAAACTAATAATAGATCCATACATCCTAGGGATTAGTTTTTCCCTTTATTTTTATTTCTTTTCTAGGAGGAACTTGGCACGAACACTATTAGGAAAGACTGTGCAGTTCTTAGTAATCGAGAAACTTTTTGGATCAGTGTACACTGCGTAGTCTTTGAGCTTAGTAAGGGTTGCATAGTTTCGGGGCTCAGTGCTAGGCTTCCTTCCATGACTGTGTATTTTATGAGCTCAAGAATGAATGCTAGTCAGGACTACATAATTCCTATCATCAAGGCTACTTTCCCTCAAAGATTGTGTAGTTTCTAGAGGCAAACCCAAAACTGTTGTGAGACCAAGTTTAGAGATCGGCTTGTGACTTAGAAGAATCATCCAAGTGTGAAAAAAAGAAAGAACAAGAACAAATTAAGAAGATAAGTCTCATTCAAAGCATGAATACCTGGATCAGTGCAAGATGAGCTCCTACGGAAAAGAAGGGAGGCGCCAAAATCAAAGCATAGGAAAAATTTTGGAGGGTGGTCGTAGCCACTACAATAAGTACATAGCTACATCATAAGGCCAAAATTATGCTTATGGATGGAATTTTTTGAGATAGAGCCCAGTGATGGGGTCTTTGAGACAAGGCCCATTAAGCTCTACTAAAATATAGGCAACTTTTAATATGTAATGTTTAATAATGTAAGGCCCTTTCCATAGGGTTTCAAAATTTCCAGCTCCAAGTGCTTCCTTGGTGACGTTGTACCAAAGTATTAGATTCCACTTGGTAAATGATTGAGGGGTGACATCATCATCGAAGGTAGATTTGGTTCTATTCTTATGGGCTTTGTAGTGCTAAAGGGATTCCCATCGGCGTTTGTCATTGTGTTCTAATTAGACAAGCCTTTGGTATAAGGGTAACGTGTCTAGGAGAAACTCAATGATCATGCATAAGGTAGGGATCTCACAGTCAATGGGGATTTTTTCTTTCACCCCATAGACCGGTGAAAAGGAGTGAAGCTTGTGGATGCTTTTATTAAGGTACGATATGTCCACAGGGTTGAGAAAAACATGTGATACCAAGTGGTTTTGTGTTTATTGACCATAAGCTTTAACATTGCCTTGAGGACTTGGTTGAAAAATTCTACTTGGGCATTGGACTTGGGGTAGTATGGAGAAGAAACTCATGGAAGAATATGAGGATTTGAGATAATTCATAGAAAATATTATTCTTAAAATATTTTCCATGGTTTGACACTACCTCCTTGGGAACACCAAACCATGCAATGACATGGTTTAAGAAAACTCGAGTAGCGATATTAGTAGTATTATTAAAGGTGGGCATAGCTTCATCATGCTTGGTAAAGTAGTTGATGATGAATATTATGTACTTAAGGAAACTCTAATATTGTGGGTTGCAAGTCATGAATTCAATGCCCCACTTGTAGAAGGGGTCAACGACAATGATCATATGTAAAGGAGTTGGAGGTTGTGATGCAGTTGTGAATGAGAGCTGGCCAAAAATAACCTACGTGGAGGATGTTTTGGGTAGTGACCATAATCAAGAGGTGGCCCCCACAAGATCCACTATCACAGTCATTTAGGACTTTCTCAACTTTGTTAAGTGCAAGGCATTGGAGAAGAATAGAGTCCATGTCACAACGATAGAGAATGTCTCCTATGAGGAGGTAGCGAGGTGCTTGGTGGAAAATGCATTTTCGATCATTGTGCATGAGATGAGGATTTAACTTTTGATTTCATAGGAAGAGAAGAATGTCACCATAATAGGGGTCATCTATGGATATGATGGATAAGTGTTCACAAGGGAAATAATCATTGACATGGGACCCTTAGGATTCGGAGGGAAGATCTACGATGAAAATATAAGAACCAAGATCTTTCTTTCTTTTTGGAGAAGTAAATTGGTGATCAAATTCTTGCAAAACAAGAACCCATCAGGTGTATTTGTGGTTCATCATACGGTGTGTAAAAAAGGATCGCATAGGGTCAATACTTGTGATGATGGTGGTGGTCCTCAAGATGATGTAGTGTCGAAGCTTATGTACAGAGTGTGTGAGGGTTAAGGCGGTTTTTGCTATTGCCTCATAGTTAAAGCAGGCCCAAAGAGTTTTGTTCATATAATGGATGACATGATATCTATTATCATGATGGCTATGTATGATGATGAGAGGTAGAGGGTATAGTCCTTATTATGGTTAGGTGAGCTTATCAATGGTGCTTTTGATAGTGTGTCTTCCAAAGCCTCAAATGATTATTGGGCTTGGTCATCCTAAAGAAAGGGAACATCCTAATGGAGAAGGCCCAAAATACCATGCACACAAGTGGCGTAGTCAAGAATAAAGTGTTGTAAGAAGTTGGCCTCACCCTACAACCTTTGTAACTACTTCAAAGTCTTAGGTGGGGATATCTCTCTTATGGCTTGGATTTTTAGGGGTTCAACTATGATATCCTATTGGGAGAGTATGAATCCCAACAACCCTCTTTCATTTATGTAGAGGACACATGTGGGTTCAAGTATACATTATACTATTGACATCATTGAAATACAATGCGAAGGTCCTCTAAATGATTTGAGAAATTCTTGGATCACACTGTAAGTTTGTACAAATAGGTGAGGGTAAGATGAGAAAGATCATTAAATATGTAGTTCATGGCCCAATGGAAAATTGGCACCGTTGTTTTTAAGCCCAAAGGGCATAACACGGTAAGTGAAAGTATGCCATGGGTTATGAAAGATATCTTTTACCTATCTATATGGTGGATCTAGATCTAATTATACTCTGAGAAGTTGTCCATGAAGTAAAAAGCTTCGTTCCTTAAGCAAGCATCAATAACTTGATCGATGAAAGGTATAAGATAATTCTTGCTAGGGTAAGCTTTGTTAAAATCTTGGAAATTAGTACAAACCTGTATTGTGCCCTATTTTTTCATGATAAGTACAGGGTTGGAAACCCATGATGTATAAGAAATTGGGTAGATGAAACTAGCTTTATGAATCTTATTGATTTCCTATCTAATCGTTTCTACCTTGGAAAGGTGGAGCTACCATTATT
This sequence comes from Pinus taeda, assembly GCA_000404065.3. Classification (NCBI taxonomy): domain Eukaryota; kingdom Viridiplantae; phylum Streptophyta; class Pinopsida; order Pinales; family Pinaceae; genus Pinus; species Pinus taeda. The sequence continues at coordinate 26,126 of APFE030123634.1, read as the reverse complement.
TTTGCCTAATAGGATAAGCATCATGCCATTTGTCAATATTATGCTCTACAATTATATGGCTAACACCAAACATTTCCAAATATGACCATGGAAATATGTCCCTAAACTCCTGGAATAGGTTTGTGTAGGAGGTAACTTCTTCATGAGAACAAGATGCCCTCAACAATATTTCTTCAATAGTGCATGGTATTGTGGATATACATACCTTGATTGTAGGTGATATATTAGACATATTCCCTTCTTCAAGTGCATCAAACACTGGAATGGGGGTTTTGAACAAATCTACATGACTTACTGGTAGAAAATCCTTGGTCTCTACTATGCAAATGGTGTTACTTGGTGTGTTAATAGGTGTAAATTATTTTTATAGTAGTTCGAAAAAGTGATCGTTCATGGCATCCCATAGTCATTTAGGTTCTTTCATGGCATCTAAGATATCCTCATCGAAATGAAAGAGGTTTCAAATCGTGATGGAGGTGGTGATAGGTCATGAGGTCAGGATTAGCATCTATAACTGTTGGTTGACAAGCATGGAAAAAATTCCTTTGTTGTTGCCATAGAACCAAGTGATGTTGAAAATTCATAAACAATATGAGTCCATGTAGCCATTTGGGGGGAAACATTTGCAATGGGTGAAGCAATTAACATTTTGGAACAACAAGTAGTCAACATTAATCATGGTTCCTATGGAGGAAGAAATGAATCGAATGTGATGTTGGGTATCATCAACACTAGGTGGAGGGATTATCTCCCAAATGGTCACCTGATGGTGATTAGGAAAGGCTTCTCAGGAAGGTATGGCATCCTGGGAACCAAAGAGACTTCCTCTTTAGGAGGAATTCCTTCTTAATTTATATGAGTGGGGTGACATGCTATACTAATTTTCCCAAATATCTAAATAAGTAGACATGAGGATGAGGCATTAGAAGTGTTGGTACATATATCACAAGGATGAATAAAATATCATGTAGCTCCTATGATTATGTTTTAGATATTCTGTGTGGAAGCATCACTCATAGCTCTTGTCAGTGTTTGGGAGCCATATCCTGAGGTGGTGTGCTTGTAGAGGGGTGTGCCACTTATTGATGTTATATTTAGTAGTCAAAGGAAGAAGGACCAAGGGAACTACATTAGGCTTTTGCAAGGCTTCCCATGCCTCATGAAACCTAGGGAGATACAGATAATTTCATGTGTGGTGCACTTGCAATAATTGTTGTGCTTGCACCTTGGCATGTTTTTGAGATAAAGTTGAGGGATAGGAAAAACAAAGAGGAAAAAAACCTAAGCTCTTTAAAAAGTGGAAAGAGGTTGATAAAATGTTCTTATCCATTTCATAGGGTGCATGAATGAGAAATTTTTGAATGAGTTGATTTCATTTGATTCTCTTTCTTGGTGGAGGATGTTGTAGGGTTGGAGGTAGAGACACTAGAAGAACATGGGTGAACTGTGTGTGTAACTTCTTCCTCAAAGACATAATAAGTTGTCTGAGGCACATCATTTTTGTTGGAGTCGTAGGAAGTGATGGTGTAAGAGTAATGGCCTAATGGAGGGCCAGCAATGCATCCCAATATCAAGGGAGATTAGGGAAATATTGAGTGTAATGATTATTCTATGCAAATAACTCATAGGTGGTTAGTGCATAGTCCCTTATTATCCGATGCGATGGACTTTTCTCTTGGATGGGAGGGTGAATGCATGGGTTCCTTTGGGGAATGACGAAGAGCTTTAAGTTCTTCAAATGCTTGGCATTAGCTAGTAGGGTTCCCCAACACATTACATAATGCACATGGGGGAGGTACCCTAAGAGAAGGGTTAGCTAGGGTGTCATTCTTCTTACCTTTTTGTTTATCATTCATAGTGGCACCAACTAGTGTCTTAGTAGGTTAGACTACTGGAGCCAAGGTCTCTTAAGAGGGGTTCAAGGGAACCACATTAGTATAAGTGATTACTAAATTCATGGACATGTCTTGGGGAGAAAAATACCATATGGCTATTACAAGAGCCATATTTGGAAATGTAAGTGGTTCCATGACTCGATGCAAGACAAAACTAACTGGGGGTTATAGGAAAGGTGTTTGGGTGTTTGCATAAGGGAGAAAGGGAAGTTCACTAGTCACAACATTAGGTGTTTCCAATGTTTGTGGTTGAGGGTCCTGATATTTTTTAGCACTTGATGCTCTTATCATGCATATCAGAGCTGCAGAAACTAGTGTGACTATTGTTGTACCAAGGAGCGATGATTATTTAAACATACTTGTGATATCTTCAGTTAAGAAAGGGACAAATTAATTCTAGGACCCAATGAAGGGTAACAAACCATTATGGGAGGAAGATGTTCTTGTCTCATAATGTGTTAACTAGTTAATGGTGATGACTTTCCTGTTGTAGGAAAACATCATGGTGCAGAATAATGACTTTGTTACTGCTTTCATGGCGCACATATAACTACGTCCCAACAAGATGTTGTGATCAAGTTGGGCATCAAGGAATTTGATATCCATGAGGATTGTTTTGCTAGTAAGTTCAATCAGGATTTTATAAGAAGTCCTATGGGTGCCGAAGGGCACCCGTCATATGCCCTTAATGTGATAAAGGAAGCATTCAGTTTGGAGGATCCTAGTTTCTACCAAACTAATTTTGACATGATACAGGTGGATTTCCCCTCATAAACAATGCATCAATGGATATTTATATTCCAAATAATGAATGGAATATGAAAAAATACTATATATGGTAACCACAGTTCTAAATTTTCCAAATCAAAATTGATCAATCGTGAATCGAATGGGTTTATTTCAACTAACATGGAAAGTAAGGATTTCCATTAAGTTGTGTGGGAGAATCTAGAAGGGGATCTATTTAATTCAATTATCCTTATCCTTCATAATTTCTTGTGAACTTAGTTATCTTCTTATTTTTCTTTATTATATCTTTTCATCAAACAATTATCAAGAGCATAAGCAGTAATGATAATAGACACAGATAATAATCTCTTCTCTTCTAACAGAATCTAATAAAATGGTAAACCTAAGAGCCTAATACCAACATCAAGACTTCCTCTAAGAAACAAGTCATCTCTCCAAAAATCACTTCCAAACAAATCAAAGTTTGATGAAGTTGACAAAAGTTAAATGTCTTCAAATTCACTTGACTTCAAAACTTCAGCCTTCTACTTCATATTACTAACTTTAGTCCCTTGAATCAATAGAAATCCTTCTTTCTAGTACATGGAAGCCTGTCAAGAGATCCATTATTAAGAAAGATAAGGTCTTCAAAGTCAATGAGATTCAAACTAGATGAAATCAGAGCTTTGACCCTCTTTCCAAGTTTGCAACGACAACTTTCAGCCCTGCAACAACTGCAAAAAACATACAAACTTCGCATGTGTGAGAAATGATGGTTACAAAATTTAGATTTTGGTTTCCTTTTGATATTCTTCATTCTCCTAGACCTTTTATCTCTTTTTCTCCTCCTTTCTGCTTGAGATCGAAATTGAAAAAGTGTGTTGATGGGGCATTAGACAAATTTTGAGGTCTAAAATGGGCCTGAAAACAAAAATGTACATCCCAATAAACTTTATAAGAACTTGTTTTAATTGCGACAATGACCCTCCAAATATTTTTTCTAGGTAATTTTGGAGGCTACATCAACTTTCATTTCAAGTCCCTTAGTGTTGTCATGTTGTTTGAATTGTTATTTGTGTGTTTTCTCCTAGTGCCACATCCTCCTAAGTCAATTTTTCCTAAGTATCATCACCTAACCCTTAGAAGAGATTAGGTTATCTAGTTTATGGTTAGGTGACCTCAAAGACACTCAAAAGCACAGAAAAAGTGAACAAAAGAAAGAAAACCACTCACAAAGGAAAAAGTGCACTTCAAGTTGATGTAGACATGCACTTTAGTTGAGCGCACTCTTTTGGGTTGAACGAGTTCACCCTCCTTGAGCACACTCCTTCATGTTGAGCAAGTGCTCCCTACTTGACCACATTCCTTCATGTTGAAGACATTCAATCTTCCTGATTACATGCATGTGCCTCTTTATTGCACAGGGGAACACTCCTGTAAAATAGAAGCCCACTTAACTTCTTGTTAACGGTGTTGGACCTACCAATATTCATGCGATCACATCGGTATGAAATCCCAACTATACCTCACACCGTTTGGTGTGGGATTCCCATCCAGTGTGATGGCCCAATTTCCATTGTCTTAAGGGTTTGCCTCAACTCTTGCTTGTTAGCACAAGAGAGTCATATGCTTTGTCTTTAAGAGGTTATGTTCATGTGCCTAGTGATTGCTAGCCTTACTTCTGAAAATGGTTCTTTCACTATAGAGGGAGAGGGTGAAAGTGAGTCCCAACTTGGTTGGAAGGAAGCTCCAACTGTGTTAGGAATGCATAACATAATAGGACATGCACAGCTTCCAGAGGAGCATTCCACATGGATGCGGTAGTCACAACACATAAGGGAAGATAACACATACACCACTTGTTGGAATATGGCAACAAGAATATTCCAATTTAATTTGTCCTTGTATTAAATTGTGAATTAAAATCAAATTTAGTCTCAACAACTACTTGGAAATAATTAATTAATTTATTTTAAATTAATTAGTTGGAGAAATTCAAGTTAGAAGTCTTTCTGAAGTCATGTAAGAGTTATCGCTTGAATTAAGGAGATAAGATTGAGTTATAGTTGAGTTGTAATTAGCTAACTCAGTTTACTAATTAATGAGTTAACAGTCAGTTGATGCATTAATGCACTCAACTAGTGCTACTCTAGTTAACTGAAGATTCCCTCATCAGAAACTCATGCATGTCTATTCTGAGAAAGACCCAGTTGAGATTAATGTTCAAGGACAGTGTACTATCAGTTGCATGTGTTTTCACATGGAGAAAACTCATGCATGCAGTAAAGGATTCATCCTTGAGGATTGCGTAATTTTGAAAGCTGGTTTTTCCACTTGGTAATAGGAAAATCATCCACAAGGAACATTGCAAGGAAATAGGAGCTTGGAGGGTAGAGAGGAAGGCTAGAGAGAAGCCAAGATTGCTTGTGAGCATCTGTGAGGATTGTACTGAGCATTGGCTATCTATGAGAGCTAAGGATTTGTATAATTCCTATGAATTTCCACCATGTATGATAATACAATAGTGTGGGGTTTTGAGCTGAGGCTTTCCCCAAAGTATTTTCATGTGTATTGTGCCATTGATTCTTCTTCTTCTGGTTATATTATTATGCTCGATCTTTAAGCTTCTGCAAATTGATATTAGAAGTAAGTTATAGTATTCTTCTTTGATTTCTATTGCATTATTGGGTTAACCTATCACAGATTTTCTACATGGTATAAGAGCTATGAACAATATACTGAGAAGAGAATTCGAAGTTCAAAGTTCAGGGTTGCAGGTGCAAATTGAATTCATATCATACTTCAAGGTTGGCCAATCGTGTTCTATGGCTTGAGACTTGAGTATGCCTTGGAAGGTATCTCGAATTACATAGCATGGAAAGATAGAATGGAGGCCGTATTAGAAGATAATGGCTTGAAGGAATTCATTGATCAAGAAATCCCAAAGCCAGCTTCAACTAATGCACAAGAGTTGGCTGAGTGAAAGAAGTGTGTGGTGAAGGTGAGACAGATCATCCTTGAGGGAGTTCCAGACCATATTTTCTCAAGTCCCCATGGGAGGGATACTCCATTTTCAATGTGGAAGACATTGAAGGACCTCTACCAGAACAGTATTGACCAGAGGAATTTTTCACTCAAGGATAAGCTTCAAAGAATCAAGATGGAGAAGGGTGATACTATTTCCACATATCTGAACAAGCTCTCCACTTGCAGAGATGAGCTCGGTAGTGTGGGAATAACTACTGCCAATGATGATATGGTGAGCCTCGCTCTCCTTGGATTTCCAAAGAGTTGGAATAGCTACCAGGACTCTGTGAATGGAAGGGAGAAACTACCAGATTGGGAACGACTGTGGTCAGATCTTATGCAAGAGGAGATCAAGAGGAGCACAAGAGATGGTTCTTCATCCAAGAATGATGATGAAGAAAATCTAGCCTTAGCAAGTAATGCAATTAAAGGGAATGGGAAGGCTTCCCATTTCAAATCGAATTCTTCTCATGGAGGGAAGAAGGGTGACATGTCTAAATTAAGATGCTTTAATTGTCACAAGATGGGACATTATGTGACTAATTGCCCATTGAAGAAGTCCAAGAAGGGATCCTCAAAAGGATCGGAAGGTGAGGCATTAGCCTCTCAGTTCAAAATGGACTTTACCTTCATCGGATGCATGGTGTCATCAATGATGGGTTGTGTCTAGTATCTTGACAGTGGAGCCTCATTCCACATGACCAGTGATAAAAATTTATTCAGTGCCTTGGAGGAGAAAGACCTCAATATGCACATAGAGATGGGTGACGATGGAAGGTATAGTGTTTCAAGAGTGGGCACGATTACTTTTCAGAGTGAGAAAGGACCTCCTCTCACCTTGACATATGTGATGTATGTACCTAGACTGGAGAAGAACTTAGTATCGATCATAATGTTGGAGGACAAAGGTTACGATGTTGTCTTCAGTAAAGGAAAGGAATTCCTATGACACATAGCCATGGGTCAGACCAAGAGGATAGGGATTCAGGAGAAGAATCTCTATAAACTAGAGGTAGATGATTGCGCATCATTAAGTATGAAAGAAGAATTGGTGCAAAGATAAGACATTGGCGAGTTGTGGCACAGGTGGTTGGGCCATTTCCATCATGGGGCTTTGAAGATAATGCAACAGATATCTACAGGACTTCCCAAAGGTAAACTTGAGCAAGTTGACACATGCAAAGGTTGTACCTTGGGAAAGTACACCAAGTATTCCTTTCATGATTGAGAAAATCAAGCAGAGGCTATCTTAGAGTGAGTTCATACTGATTTTTGTGGACCATTTTTGATGGCATCCACAACGAAGCAAATGTATTATGTGATTTTCACTGATGACTATTCTTGTAAATGCTGGATTTATTTCATGTAGAAGAAGGACCAAACTTTCACAAAGTTTGTGAGTTTAAATCTTTGGTCAAGAAAGAGTCAGGGAAGAAGATTAAGGCCTTGAAAATTGATAACAGTGGATAATATGTCTCTCAAGGGTTTAAGGACTTCTGTGCAGTGGAAGGAAATAAACGAGAGTTGACAACAACTCATAACCCACAATAGAATGGGGTGGCCGTTAGGAAGAACAAAACTATTGTAGTGGTAACATGGGCAATGTTTCATGAGCAAGGCCTACCACTTCACTTGTGAGCTGAGGCATGCAACACAACTGTCTATTTGCAAAATAGAAGCCCACATCGCATACGTGGGATGAAGACGCCAGACGAAGCTTTCTCCGGTAAGAGACTAGACGTGGGTCACTTCAGGATCTTTGGCTCATCGGTATATTGCCATGTGAAAAAGGATGCACGAAAGAAGCTTGAGCCGAAAATAGAGTTGGGAATATTTGTGGAGTACACTGATACACCTCACAACTATCGGGTGTACTTTCCTACCAGTCATAGGATAGTGGTTCGTAGAGATCTCAAGTTTGATGAGTAGAAGGCCATGCGAATTTCCCTTGAGAGGGAGTTCCAACTACAGGCTCTGGAGGAACTATTGGTTCCTAACGAGGAGGAGCTTCAGACTGATGCGGAGCAACTACATGCAAAGCTTCCAGGAGTGGAGACATCCACTCAAGAAGAGTCTTCTAGAGATGGATGAAAGCACACAAGAGAAGTTGACATATTGTTGGAGGATGTGAGAGAGAATGTGGGAGCACCATATTCTCAGCGTAGAAAGAGGAGGTCACTGAGAGGTACCCTGGATACATGGCCCTTGTTGGGGAATGTGTTGAGACCGAGCCATCTTCCTTTGAGGAAGCAGTGCAGCAGCCAATTTGGGTTGATGCTATGGTGGAGTACAATGACTCCATAGTTCGTAACAGTGTTTGGGATGTGGTTCTGAGACTGGAGAACAAGTCAGTTGTGAGTTCCGATTGGATTTACAAGGTAAAGAAAGTGGTTGATGGTAGTGTGGAGAAGCATAAGGAAAGATTTGTTTCTCGTGGCTTTTCACAAGTCGAGAGAATCATTTTGTTGCAATATATTTTGACAGAGGAGCAAGATGCTAACATTTTGAAAAAGGCATTGTCAAAGTGTAAATTCGAGTTCCATAGAGACAAGATCGGGGTGGCAAATAATCCCTTTCTTATTGAGAGAGAGTGTTGAAATATGGAAACAAGAATATTCCAATTTAATTTTTCCTTGAATTAAATTTTGAATTAAAATCAAATTTAGTCTTAATAGCTACTTAGAAATAATTAATTAATTTATTTTAAATTAACTAGTTGGAGAAATTCAAGTTAGAAGTCTTTCTGAAGTCATGCAAGAGTTATCCCTTAAATTAAGGAGATAAGATTGAGCTATATTTGAGTTTTAATTAGTTAAATTATTTTACTGAGTTAAGTCCAGTGAAATTAGTTCCAAACTGTTTGAGGAACTAATAGTGAGTTAACCATCAGTTGAAGCATTAATGCACTCAACTAGTGCTACTCCAGTTAACTGAAGATTCCCTCATCAGAAACTCATGCATGTCTATTCTAAGAAAGATCTAGTTGATATTAATGTTCAAGGATAGTGTATTATCAGTTTCATGTGTTTTCTCATGGAGAAAACTCATGCATGCAGTGAAGGATTCATCCTTGAGGATTGCACAGTTTTGAAAGCTAGTTTTTCCACTTGGTAATAGGAAAATCATCCACAAGGAACATCGCAAGGAAATATGAGCTTGGAGGGCAAAGAGGAAGGCTGGAAAGAAGCCAAGATTTCCTTTGAGCATTGTACTGAGAGCTGGCTAGTTGTGAGAGCTAAGGCTTTGTATAATTCCTATGTATTTCCACCATGTATGATAATACAATAGTGTGGGATTTTGAGCTGAGGATTTCCCCAAAGTATTTTCATGTGTATTGTGCCATTGATTCTTCTTCTTCTGGTTATATTGTTCATCTCGATCTTTAAGCCTCTGCAAATTGATAGTAGAAGTAGGTTATAGTATTCTGCTTTGATTTATATTGCATTATCAGGTTAACCAATCACATATTTTCTATAACACTCAGTGGATGAGTCTAAATGAGTGCAATGGTTGTTACAGTAAGTTATATGTGAAAGGTTTTTTTGATGTCCAAGGAGGTAGCCACCATGGGTGAGACAACGTTAACAACATATACAACACATTTTCATTAATCGATTATGTATTACAACAAGTGAAATGCGTTCAAGTGTTCAACATGGGTTAAAGAAACATGCATTATAAGTCTTTAAGATTAGTCTTACAATAGTTACAATACATGTTTGAAAACGTGGTGGACTGTTAGTAGGCTTCTAAATTAAGCGAAAGTTCCAAGACACGTTGTTACACATACACCACGAACCCCATGCATGGGGCATTGGAGCCACTACTTACTCCTCGAAGAAAATATTACAGACTCTCTTGGCTATGTGGGAGGAGCTAAGGGGAAAAGTATTTTTCATGTACAAATGAGGGGGTATTTATAGCCAAGGGTGAAACTAACCCTTGTGGTTGTTCGACTATGCTCATGATTGATTGAATTCCATGAATTTTTGACTTTACATCAATATTTGTACAATAAGTGGGTCTCTTGGACTTCCACATTACATTATATTGATCAACAACATGGCCCACAATAGAGATGTGGACAATATGGCTCATGACACAAAACGACATGACAATGCTCGTATATTTGTGTCGTTACTAGAGTGCATCTTGGGCTACAATGTTGTTGGTGATGGATGTCTTCATGGTGTGTTATAGCTTCACCTTCACATGGAAAAGTACACAAAGTTGTCAATGGTCATTGGTTTGCTTGATGCTTCTTTGGCATGTTGCTTCTTGCTTGTATGTTGGAAGGATTTGGAGGTTTGTCTGTTCATAAAAAGGTCAATGTTCATTCATTCGTCCATCCATGAGCACATATTACGTGTTTGCTTGTTTGTCCATTCGTGAACACATATTTGCATGACCATGCGTTCATGAGCACATCTCTTTGCATGCATCGTTCATTTATCTGTTGGTGAACCTACCCTTCTGGATGTGCTCCCTTCGATCATCCCATTCATCGTCATGCCATGTTTGTTAGTTAGTGTACCTATACCCACAGTCACTCATGATGAGATGACATCAAATCCAAAAACCTCCTAGTCTACCGTGACACAGGATCATTTCGGATGCAGGTGATAAGGAGAGGCAGCAAGGTTGGGAGGCAGGATGGTGTCTCCGAGCACTGCTGATGAAAACTGTGCAATAATCACTCAATGATGAAGATGGGAAATTCAATTTGACAATGATTGTCGCAAGGTCTGACTCAGTTGGAAGGAAAAAATGTGCAAATTTTGGGAGGGATAGTCTGGGCTGCAGGAAGGCAAGGCAAACAAAATCTACACATTTTCTGAAATGAATGCGTAACAAGGGAATGACAACAAAATTTGCACAATTTTCTGGAGGAATAGGCTAGCCTTCATGGAGGAATAGGTCGGGCTGCATGGAGGATCAACATGCAACAGTTGTGTAGTTTTTTGGATGAACTGGGCGGGAGCCTGGCAACAAAAACTACACAATTCTTGGAGGGAAATGGCAGCTGGCTACTGGGTCACAAACAACAAAAACTATGAAATTCCCAAGGGGAACATACAATCAACTTTTGGGAGCTTGGTAGTAGAAACTACACAATTCTTGGAGGGAACTAACAATCAGCTACTGGTGAGGGAAAATGTATTAAGGCTGTGAGGTTGGCCTGCTAATTGTCTCCGTGCAATTTATGAGCTAAGCAAACTACTGGGAAGTAGAAGGCATGCTCATGAAAACTGCGTAATTTTCTGGATGAACAACTGGTCAACTGTAGGGAGGACCGACTCAGAACACTGTGCAATTTTCTAATGGAGACAAGGACGGGCACTAAGTGTATGTCCGACCTTTCTGCGCAATTTCCTTAGTAAGCAGAGAAGGCAAGATTAGCAGCCTCTACTCAGTTTTTGAGGGGAGTCAGTCCCAGGGTGGCTATTGGGTCTAACTCTCAGGGTGGCCAACATGAAAGTTGATTGGATTGCTTGAGAGTAGCATAGCTTGAAAAGACTTTCTTAGTGCTTCTGTGTTGTTCTGGGTGACAGTCGATTGACTCGATGGCGGGGTGATAGTCTAGCTGTCAAAGGGGAGTTTGGTCGTCAGAACTTCAGCAAAATGACTAAGTGTGTGAACGAGTGAAATATGTGAATGTGATCTTACAAACACACACCAACATGACTTGACGATGAGACGACTCAAACCAACTCGACACACATGTTCAACATGACTAACTGATGGTGCAAGCGACAAGCATGACACTTGTGATTTATCATTGATTGACCATGATGACACTTGTGCGATAGTGGATGTGACTCCATTTGTGAGTGTGGCAGATGATTTCATAGCAAACATAACATGTACACACAAAACAAAAACCTTGAGCATGACCAGAACATGGTTGTAAGCAAGACATTGACATCAACATGCAAAAGCTTGGGTGGAATGAACAAGCAAGGTGGGCTCGAAGTCTCACACAAGCTCATAGAGTGAACATGAGCGTATACAACTATCAAGTGAAACTCTCAACAGAGGCTCTGAATTTAGGTGTACGCAAAAATTTTGGAGGTTGGTTATAGCTGCTACAATACTTGGCAACACACTAGTAGAACTCCAGCTTCTCTATTTTGGTTCATTGATAGCACAAGGCCTTGGTATTTTTGGGAGCATTGAATCATTGTGCGGGTTACTTTGGCTTCCCTACTTACCCCATGGACATACATGGTTCACCTTTACCCAACTCAGTCAAACATAAACAAAAGTTCAGCTTGATCGCAGTGCTTCAAATTTGGGAAGGGTAGTTTAGCTCACGAGTTGAATATTTTCAGAGTTAAGTTTTCATCTCTGGTGTTGCTCCGCTGCAAGTAGGCCTGGAAAGTACCCCGATGAAGTCACATAGGAACACACATATTTCTCCATTGCCAACGAGCCTCATCAGTACCTCGGTGGAGTTGCATGCTTCACATCTTTGTGCAGGAAGCCATTCTCTTCTTTCACCTTTGTATTTTTCAAGAGGACTGTGCATAAGCACTTATTTATTTTTTGGGCAGAAGAGGGATCTCAACTTATTGAAAGAAGAAGAGGTTGTTCCTTAAGAGAATCATGTAATACCTATGAAATAGGTTTTCTCACTTAGATTTTCCCCTTCTCCGTTTCTACTAGTTGGATGAGCTTAAGCACATAGAGGAGAAGGCTGAGTATAGGCATGGGGATCCCCAGTGTGGACACAGGTTCATGTATGGACCAAGACTTCCCTTGTAGACAGTTTGTATTTTATTCAAGACTTCATCAGCTGAAGGTTATAACCAAGCACAGATAAGATGGACATAAGACTAGCCAACTGCTGCAGTGTCACAAGTCTCTTCAAATTTCAGCCACATACTCTGTTCAAAAGCTAGAGCGTAGTAGTTGGAAACACTTGTTTCTAGAAACAAAAATAGTAATATACCAAGAAAAAAAAACAAATGTAAACAAAAATAGTAAGGAAAGAAAACAAAGTGAAAACAAAGGTAATTAGAAAAGCAACAAGGCAGAAAACAACAAGCAGCAAGCAGACTATGTACATGGCATGGGCACGGCCTGACCTACTGAAAGTAATGCTTGAGATCTTGGCTATTGATAAGAAGGTTGTCGATCCTCACGTCAAGTTATTGCAGATGATACGTGTATGGGCCAAGCTTCTTGTGGACTGTATACAGACCAATCCACAGGGATAGGAACTTCGTATGTTTGCCCTTGTCTTCATGGGGACTATCACATTTTAGAACCAAGTCACCAACATCGAAGTTATCTTTCCCTATAGACTTGTTATCGAACCATCTCTTGTTATGGTTCTGGTGGAGTGTGAATTTTTATTTTCCTTTCATCCTTTCTTCTTGAAGCTTATGGATAGCATCCATCCTACACTGTACTAGATGGCAAGGCTTGCCTTAGGATTCTTGGGAAAGCTGAAGTGCAGGCAAGTAGATATTTGGTGGAAGGATGGCTTCTTTTCCATAGACCAAGAAGTAAAATGAGATATTTAGAGAAGGATTGGGTGTCACACGATTAGCCCATAATGCATTCATTAGGAAACATGCCAGTTACACTACATAGAGAAAACAATATTCTTGATTATACAAATGAGGTTTTTATTCGTCGATTCTACTAGACCATTTCCTTAAGGGTAATAGTTAGAAGAATTCTTTAACAAAATGCCATTATGTAATGCAAATTAATAGAGTTTCAAAGATGAAAAATAAGTTGCATTATCAAAAAGAAGTGATACCAGAATGCCAAAGCATGAGATGATGTTATGCTGGAGGAAGCTGATGACCTCTTGGTCATTCACTTGTTTAAGTGGAACTAATTTTGTCCATCATGTGAAGTAGTCAGTTACTGTTAGGATTTAGTGGTGTTTCTTTGACAAATGTGGGAGGATTTTCCCCAATGATGTCGAGACCCCACTATTGGAATGGTTCGGTCATTGTAACAGGGTGTAGTGGGGCTGTTTATCTTCGTTTTCTGTCAGCGCATCACTGACAGACCAGGAACTTGCAGGCATAAGCATGTGCATCCTTGAATAATGTGGGCCAATAAAAAATAGCTCATAGAACTTTTTGCATACTGGTGTTTCCCACAAAGTGACCCTCGGTGGGTCCGTCATGCAGATCTTGAAGTACCTTCTCTGATTCATGTGCCTCTAGGCACCTAAGCAAAACTCTATTACATTGCTTTCTGTAATGCACTCCATGCACTGACTGATATGCTAAGGCTTTCAAGCGCAATTCTCTCTTCTATCTGATGGAAAAGTGAGAGGGTATGTTGTCGTGCTCAAGATACTAGCACACATTTTCATACCAAGAGGTTCTATCTTTAGTGGGTGTTTCTCGCCTTATATCATAAATCTCAATTTCCTGCTCCCAGCTAGAAAGCTCTTCTTGGCTCTCCAAAGCGTGTACTGCTTTAGCTGCAAGTATTTAGAGCCCATGTCCTTTGATCATGTGAACTGGCTTGAATTCAAGATCATACTCTTGCAAACTAGTCATCTAGTTCACACGTTGTTCACCCAGTTCTTTTTGTACAAGCAATGCGAGAAATTATGGGTGAGGGACAAAGACTATGTAGTGGTTCTTCAACAAGTATGGCCTGAAGTGTTTCACCGCCTTGTAAACTACATAAGCTTTCTTGTTGACGATGGGGTAGTTAAGATTTGGTCCCTACATGCTTGTGCTCATGAAGGAGATTGGGCATTCATCATTCATCTCAACTTTCTTGAAATATGGGTTTGGAGCTGGTGGGGTTGGAGTTGGCCATGCAGGATAACTCCCAATGCTGTTTCAAGGAGGCAGTTTCCAAACATGAGATCTATGAAGGCCAATGATTCATTCTCACCATTAAGGGGAGTGACATTATGCTTCATGTAGCTCTTAGATAACACCTGGATTTGGTTTCACTTGCCCTTATATGGAAGCCACATGTGAGACCAGTCTATAGCAAAATATCCATCTGGCTTGCTGGACTAGTCTTTGCTAAGTAGTAGTCCATATGCTTCTGGTATGTCCACAACCACTATGTTAATGCATTGGTGAACTCGACCATCATGAGATAGTCGGGTGATCATGTCTCGTAGTTCACCAATGGCTGGTACTAACATTTAATAAAGTTGGATGAGTTGCGTGGATGTCTCACTCCATTGTGCATTGATATTTTTCGCAATGGAGAGCGACATGACGTTTGATGCTGCGCCAAAATCAACCAAGCAGTTGTGCAAATCGCAATTGAAAATTTCAAAACATATCAGGAATGGAGGGAAACCTGAGTTAGCTTCTTCCATTTGGAGTGTATTGAGCATAGTGGAAAGTGATCCAGGAGGCGTGCTTGATCCCTTGCTGGTAGAGGTTGTGGTGTCCCTTGTTGTTTGTCCCAATGCGTGCAGCAGGATATCTCCCTAACTCTAGATCTTAGCTAACTCGAACAAAATCATGTTTGCTTGAGTCTTCTTCATGTCATCAACAATGTTGTAGTCCAGAGGTGGTAGACTTGCCAAGGTTTCTGGGGTAGAACGGATGTTCATGTTGTCCAGCGGAGTGTTTTGCAATTTACTGCTCATGGATGTACCCTTGTCTGCCACTGTCTTCCCAGATTTGTTCCTTTTTTCTGCTTTGGGGTGGCCAGTGGGTCGACCATCCTCATCAGCTGTATCACCTTCTCTTGCATTTCCCCAAGTGTGGGGAGGAGCCCCTTTACTCCTAATATTGTAACAGTGAGTTTTCTTTTGGGGTTGCTTCCTGGCATTCGTCTTTGACATCGTTCGCAAGCACTGATACGTATTCACCACATGCCAAGAGCTTGATGGCTCATCAAGCACAACCTCTTCATCATCATCGGTGTCTTCTAGCTGCTCTTGCATATTGCTTTCTGGATCGATTGTATTACTACAGAAAGCGCTTGTGATTTGCTTCGAGTCCGAGCAAGAGTTCTCAAGGTGATGTTCTTCATGGAAAGAACAAAACTTAGGATCTGCACTTTGTTCAAGCTAGAACACAGGTTTCTGCACAATCTTTGAAGCGAACCGGTTTCTACTTGATGAGCTTCTTGCCTGTCTCTATCTAGGCAGATGGTTGTTTACAGATGTGTCCATTTTCCTTTGTTTAATTTCGGACACTTATGTAGTCAAGTTCTTGACAAGGCAAGTGAGGGTCTCAATATCAATTGCTTCCTTGTCTCTACCCTTGATCACCATTGCTTTGGACTTCCTAATCGCATCCTTGGAGTCCTTTGTTGATTCGTCATCCTTCATGACTCCAATTGAGTGCAAATATTTCTCAACAACAATAGCCTCTTCATAGTTTTCTAAGAGTGTTGGTTTCACATCTCGTTTGACGAACTGCGCAATGTTGGTTGGCAATGTAGATGTGTAGTAGTCAATAGTGATGGAGCCATGAGGTTTAGTGTCCACTGCAAACTTGTTCAATATGCATGTAAACCTCTAATTCAAATCTTTCACTTTCTCTTTTCCCTCCATCTTGAGGCTTCCAAATTCTTTGAGTAGTATGGCTTACGTCTTGTCACCAGCAAGATTTTCAAGGAACATGCATTTAAATGCACCCCAGTTCTATATAGAGTTGGGTGGAAGGTTGTGATACCATGTAGCTGTGTGACCATCCAAGGTACATGAGAACAATCTACATGCTACGTCATCATACCGTACCTCAAGGGTTTGCAACTGTAGGTAGAAGTTTTACAAGTGGTCTTCTACCTTCACCATTCTGTCAGGGTTTAACTTGATGTTCATTCTCTCTGCTTGCTTCAACATCTTTTGCAGAACAACCAGGAAAGCCAATGGTCCTTGAGTCATCCATTCAAGATTTGGGTCAACCATTTCTTCTTCTTCATCATCCTCCTCGTCTCTTTTAGAATCCAATGGTTCTGATTTTGAGTCTATTGGTTCATCTCTACCTCTGCATCCTCCACTACCTTCCCTTCTACCTCCTACACTAGACTTCGATCCCAAGATCACAAGAGTGTCTTGTTCACCTTGCTAGAAGACTAGAGGTTCCTCTCCATCTTCAATAGCTTTTGCGATACCTTCAAGTGTGGCAAGGACTTCTTCTTCAACCAATGATAAAAGAACTCCTATGGGAGTGGCTTTTGGCTGCCTTGATGCATATGGAAGATGATGTATGCTTGGGATCAGTCCAACTGCTTTCTCAAACTGCCGAGTGATGGGATAGATGGCGTGAAGGTGTTGATAAGGAATTGTGTATTCAATCCTAGGAGGTGAGGAGTAACCAACTGCAGAGTCGCATGTAGCTGAGAGGGAGTACGAGTTACTGCCTTGACCAAATGGTTGATGCATGAGTGTGAGAGGATGTTCAACCATATACAACTAGCTGCCCTCCTTCTAGCACCAGAAATGTTGATGGTGCTAGACACACCAACATTCAGGGGACCACCCCAGTATGAAGTCCCAACTATACCTCACATATTTTGGTGTGGAAGTCCCATCCAGTATGATGGCCCGATTCCCATTGTCTTAAGGATTTGCGTCAACTCTTGCTTGTTAGCATGGGAGAGTGATCTGCTTTGTCTTCGAGAAGTGATGTTCATGTGCATGGTGATTTGTCATGCCCCTACACCTGCGGTAGTCTTTCAACCTCTTATAGCGAGGTGTGGCACTACCAACCATTTTCTTTTCACCAATACTTACGATTTTAAACTACGCTTAACATTCCATACTTAGTTTTATTTTTGTTACCAAGTATTATTCTTTTATCCTTTATACAAGTGAAAGCCCATAACATTCACATGAACAACATTATACAAGAGAAATGCACAACAGTATAAAGGGAGGGGCAACTCCCTGCAATATGAGTCTGCCTGAATCAATATATATAATCTTCTTTTACAAGTTAAATCTTGGGAAACCCCAAATTTACACTTAGCCAATTTTCAAACTTCGACAAACTCGTTTGCCCAGCTCGTCGGTGCCTCCACACGGTCATCACATGACTCACCATCGCTTTGTTCACCTCATCACACGATCATGTCGTTTGCCAAACTTGGGCATGCCTCGTCGTAACCAAGTCACCACACATAGGCGTCTTCGCACGAGTCACACCTCCGTTCACAATCTCAACACTTCATTGTTTCCACCGTTTCGTTGTGCACGATGTGCCCTCACCCAGCACCCCATCCGCACAACCTCATTATGTCGACCAACTCACCTCTGTGCATGGTGCACCCTACCCAGGTCACCCGTTCAGCACCTCTGTTTATTTGTTCAGTGAACACCCTGTTATCCGAGAATAGTTTCCACTCGGATGCTGCTATTCCCACTAAGATAGGTGGCTATCTTAGAAACAAACAATCAAAGTATACTATTGTTTCCTTTTATTAAAATAGACGAGAGGAGAACCAAGAGGACCAATCTGAGTCTCGCACTTGATTTCCTCTCCTTCTTGATAGAGTTTCATTGCTTCTCCTTTGTCTGCCTAGCTTCAAAAGAACCTGTGGAATCACAACGACATACTACTATGCAAGAAACAAGGATCTAAATTCATGAATAATACAGGATCGGATGTATATTAACCATATACATGTATATATAAAAAAGTACACAAGAATATGGAAGGAAACACTAATAGCTTTATTCAGATGAAAAGTGGCAAGAGGATTACAACCATGAGCTCTAACCTAGCATCATCCTCCAGCTAGGAAGCCCTTCTTCACCTCAAGCAAAGCTAGATCACCCAAAACTATGAATGTACACAAGAAAACCAATAGCACTTCTCTATAAGATACAAAATTCCAGCCCCTAGATCTCTGTGATGAGGGATCCATATATAGATGATTACAGAGATGTGAGTCATCTTCTGGGATCTTGATTAGTGTCCTCTGTCTGATAATTCCTGCTTCCACTTGGAGAATGATGATCTCTTACTCATCCTTGGTCGAAAATGGAGTGGCAAGTGTCAGAGGGGAAGCTTCTGGAAGATTCCATGATCTTCAACCTCACATTTTGGTCCCTGCCATTTGTCCATTCCCAACCATCGCACCCTACAGAGGAGCAAATCAATATGCATCACACCCCCCTGCATTGAGCTTTCAGTATGGTCCACTTTTGACCATTTATGAGCAGTTTTTAGTGGAGAACTTCTGGGAGATGATGTAATTAGTTGACCTTGTTCCTCTAGGCAGTGAAGAAACACTTTTAGGGACTTAGGAGCCCTCAGTTTATGGACATTTATGATTGGGGTTGAAGTGCCCAAAAACGTCTATAACAGAGACATGTACTAAAATTTGAGTCTTTTCTTGACCTTTTTGAAGTCGATGAAGAGGATGTCAGTATTAGGCTTTTTACTCTTTCTTTGCAAGGGAAAATCAAGAGTTGGTTCGAAACCTTGCCTGATACAAGTATCTCAGAATTCCAGCAGTTCGTCAAAGTTTCCCTCGACAGGTGGTTGGTTTGATAGAACCCTTTCTTGATTCTAGAAGGGTATAACTAGCTGAAAAGTTAGCAAGGGGAGACAGTACAACAATTTTCTGCGATATTTAACCAAGTTTATTGTTTGATGCTTGTTAATATAATACCATCTCCTAGATCCGCTCTCTTACACTATCAAGAAGCCTTTGATCTGGAAATAGAGTTTTAGCTGAGGTAAAGGAACCTTGGAACACATGAAGAGATACAAAATAGTGTAGTAGATGTAGAGGCTAATTTGTTGATCATAAGGGCAAAGTTGAAGGAAGAAGATATTTAGAACATAGATCTAGAGGAATCAACATATTTAGAGATAAAGCTCGACATTTTGGTAAGTGTAGTGGAAGAGATGATGCAAAAGATCGCCACAAAGAATAAGTATGATGTTCAAGAACATGGCTCGCTAATTGAAGAAGAAAACGTGGCTGATCCAAAACATTTTTGTTCTTATCCCAGCTGTCATAGATCTAATCATGACTATTTTATAGATCATCTTGGAGAAGAGATATCTGTTGATTTGACATGTATGCTTGATGATGTGTTTTATATGGATGATTTACCTCAGTTTGATCAATATGATGGTGATTATGTTCTCCAAATAGACGCTAATCTTGTAGACAAACCAGTAGCTAGTTTGTGGAAGGATGAAGTTCACTTTCAGCAGTTCGAGTATAGTGATCAGCTATTACATATCAGCTATGGAAGTGAGGAGGAAAGTGCAACAAATTTTGAAGTAAGTGAAGGATATTTTCCTTTTTTTTTGGCTTTGTTTTAGATCATTAGAGACAACTTTCGTGCAATCAGAAGTCAACTGTCGATAAGTTTCGATCTTGACCATCTTGAGGGAAATGAAATCCTTGTTCAAGACTTCTCGTATCTAGATTTGCAGCCCCCGAATTCCATTGATTGTTAAGTTGTAGATGAAGAGTTGGAAACTAGAACATATGATCAAATGATGTAAAATGATTCTGTACCATTCTATTTTGAATCATTTCAGTTTTTGAATAGAAATTTTCATAGTATATCTTCAAATGAGAAACCTATAGAAAATCATGCAATCTCATTGGAAACAATAGAAAATGGGTTGCAAAAGTCTTTTCAAGTTGTTTATTATCCCATAGCTAATGTTTTGGATGATGTCTGTAGTCCAAATCCTCTTCCATTAGCTACCTGTGAGCTTGAAATAAGTATTGATACAAACTTGATCTGGCAGCCGATTTCTTTTTCATTTTCAACAGGAGTCTCATCACAAAGCTCAGATGAAAGTTTTCATTCATGGTATGAGGACAAGGAAAGTAATCTATTCAATGATCTAAGCCCCAGTGCACATGAATTTCAAGATCATTATGCAATATTTTTGGAGTCAGAGAGAAAATCCATATTATTTAATCTGAGAAAATTTGGATCTATTTAGAAGTTTTCATGGGAGTTGACTTTCAGTAGTTCTCTCTTATTGCTCGGAAACAAGCACTTGAGGAAAATTTAAACAACATCTAGAATGCTTACTTGGTTGCATTGGTTGTTTCATTTCACTTGATCAGGTGATGAATGGAAAGTTAGAGTAGGTTTTACTGAATAAGCTCCATTTTGAGCATATTTTCCAATTTGTCAGTTATGTTTTAGTATTGAGTCAGTTTCAAGTCAGTTTGGGTCTTTAAGTCAACAATATTTAGTCATGTAATTCTAGTTTGAGTTTTTGACTCCATGCCCAATGGATCAGGCTACTTGGTCTATGGTGTTCTTCGCACCTCCAAGGAGCTACCATCCCCATTGGAGCCAATGTTAGTGTCAGTGTCTTTGCCACTACCATTAGTGATCAAAATTACTCTTTTGCATTTCGTACTAGGAGTCACATTCTAATGAGGTTGCATTCCATTAGGTCATGGATCTACTAATGGTAGGCATCATTTCAGTTTTTCCCTCATGATATGTACTTGCCGACGTCCTTTCATACCTTTCAGTCAATGGTTTATGCTCATTTTTAGTCTATTTCATTAATTAGATAGGGTTTTGGTCTCATTAGGGCTAGGGTTTCCTCCATGGTCAGATTTCAGTGATTATTCCTAATAATGGTCATTAAAGACATGAAGAAGTTAATAATGATAAAAAAAAGTCAAAATTTGTTAATTTGTGAGCTTAATGAAGTTCTCAACTCAAAACTAGTTCTGAGGTGAAAACAGAGCATTTGTATTTAATATTTAAATTTCATGTAATTTTATCAGTCTCATATGTAATAAATGGTTCCATGCTACTCATGGCCACCTAGTGACATTGCCAACTCCTGCCACTACAAAAAGTCAAAGAAATTAGCATCAAGTCCACATGTCCAAAGCCAAAATGTCAAATATCAGCGAAACAAAGCATTTCGAAAAAGCACATAAAACATTATAAATTTGGTTTTGATAAATGAAGAATCAAAGGGTTGTAAAACTATAAAAGGCCATCTATGTTTATGTCATCTCATTGTTGAAGTGGAATTGCATTGGAGAGCCCAAAACACGATTTTTAGCTGTTATTGAGTAAAAGAAAACAAAGTCTTGGTGTTTTTGGAGAAAATCAGAGGCATTGCATACCTGTGAGCTAGTGTTGTGAATACAATCGGCGCTGCGGACCTCGGAGTTGTTACCAGTGTAAAATAACATTGGCGCTGCACATACAATCGACGCTGTGCACCTATTGAACACACACAGAACTACTGCTAAATCACCTAAATTACCACAAATCACCTCAAATCACTTCCAATTGCCAAGTTCACCACCTTTACAAGTATGTGCATTCTCCCCCCTTGCTGTAAAGTGTTCTTCTTGTTGGTCTTTCATCCATGAAAATCAAACCCTCATTTTCATTGTTTATCATTGTTGTTCACTGTGGTTGCACTATTCACCAAAATCTTTCATTCATTTCTACTACTACTGCCAAATTCCCATACACTAAAACCTTACCCCATATAAACCCTATCTCTCATAACACTCCCAAACCCTACTTACATACATAATCCTTGAACCCCTATATCTTATATACAAACCCTTCACTCGCTTAATCCCGTTCATATCCCCATCTCACCTTACTCATTTTCCTTCTTTTTGAAATCTCTTCATAATCATCACTCATCCACACTACTCCTTCATTCCTCACCAACATTTACAGTCATTAAACCAATGGACAATGATTATGAAACTTGAGAAGAGACCCTCAGTGATAGCTCTAGGGAAATAAATTTGCAGCAGAAGAGACCTCACAAAGGCGAAAGATAATCAGAGAGGAGCCCATTAGTCTGAGAGAATTACTTGATTTTCCACTTGCCATCTCATGTTTCAAACATCAGTCTTGTTATGGTTTCTGTGAAATGGTGGAGAGGGTCAAATTCCATCATGAATTAGCAAGGCTATTTGTGACATACGTGGATAATAATGAAGTAAAACTTGCTGGAGTTACCTTCACTCTGTCACCTGCTATCATTTCAGAGGCTACATGCATTCCAAATGTAGGTGAAAATGGAACAAAGGATATTACATTGACAAGGAATACTATGAGCCTTACATCAAGGCTACATAACTTGGAAAACTGAAAAGAGTGTTTCCCTTCAAATTCTTGGAGGATAGGTTTGCCCCACTCATGAACATCATCATTAAATATTTTACTTGTGAAGGTAGGTTTTCATGGTTGTATGCCTACCACATTAGATGATTGATGCATTTTACTAGAGTTAGAATGATGGATATTTCTTAGTTCATGTTCCGGAATATTGAAAGGATGGCACACTATGCTAAGAAAAAGCCATATCCCCAACAATTGAATAACATATACCACTTCTTTGTGATCAAGATCATTGTCTTACATAAGTTGAATATACTGAATATACCATGGGAAGCCTTCATTTCTCATGACGTGTTCAAAGGGCCTAAAATATTTTCATCAGTGCATCAGGATGAAGGTGGACTTTCAGGATATGAACAAGTCAAAGAAACTAAAAATGTTGGAGTGCTAGTGTTTGTCACTTATGAGAGAGGCACTAGGAGACTTTTTGCAGCTACCTGGTGAGTATTATCTCCATAAGGAGTGGAAGGGGTCTTGCCTTCATCTATAGGCCACAGGCTAATGTTACCTCCAGAAGGAGTGGAAGGGGCTTTTCCTTCTTCTTCAGTAAAACAGGTACATGTTGGGCAGCACAACAAGGACAAAGGTAAATCCAAAGGAAAAATGCAAGAGGTGGATCCTAGTGATGAGAAAGAGAGAGACTTTGACTTAGTTGTTCATGAGGAAGCATAGGGAATTGATGTCATTGATTTGGAGAATAAAAGTACTAAGGACATCATTAAGAAACAAGAGGCTAACATTCAAACCTCGTCAGTCAATTTGGAAAAGGAAAAGTGGATCATCTATTAACTTGAGCAAGAAACAAGTGATTAACACACAAGCAAGTTATCACGGAGTTGCAAATGATTAGAGAAGACAGGCAAAAGGAAAAGAAGGCAAAAGCCAAGATGACCTCCATTGAGCAAGAGATTGAAAATCATTGAGAAACTTGGCTAGAAAGGGTTAAAATACACCTTGAGAATCTGCTTGAGAAGGCCAATAAAGAAAAGAAGATGCTTCCCCACATGGCTTATCACTATATGACCCAGAACAAAATATGTAATATAAGGATAAGGAAGCTTAAGGCAAGACTGGGAAAGGTTTTGAGAAGAAAAAGTGAGCAAAAAAAATTGGAAATCCTAGTTGACGCCTCATTAGCTCATCAGAGCAGTGCTTGAGGGTGCCTTGTGCCAATTTTGGGACAATTTGGTAAAAAATTTGAATTTTCAAATTTTGAATTTTGAAACACGGGGTGCTGCGCTTTTTACTGGGGCACTTTTTAGGAGAGTGGTTTGCATTTTCAGATTTAGCTTAAAAAAAAAGCAAACCCAGAAAGTTTCATCAAATTTGGAACAAATCTTGGTCACCTAAAGGTCAAAAAACCATAAAAAGTGACATCTCTGTCACTTTTTTGACACAAAGGAAGAAGTCTTGGGAGATTCCATTTTTGAGGGTGCAAATGAACTCCAAATTGAGAAATTCAAGATGTTCCAAAAACGAGACAGTTAGACCTCTCCAAGAAGCCATCTTGCGCTCAATTTGGTCAAGGTGAAAGCCCCCAAAAATGGGTTTGAAAAATCACTCCTCATAGGATCACTGACACTACGCATAGGATGAATTTTACTCTCATTTTGGATTGATCTATGTAGGTAAATGATGCTATGTTATGTAAAATTAATTGCAAAATGACTCTTGAGGGTAGATACATCATTTTGAGGTGGTTTGGGGGTAAATGAATCAATTTCCTTGGTTTTAGAGGTAAGTTGTTCCACTGCCTATATTCTTGTTTTTAATTTAGATATGGTTGAAACCACCCCTCTTCTAATGGATTCGACCCATGATAACTATCATAGGTGGTTTGATGGTTATATTATGTACTTTCTTAGTCATTTGAAAAGGTTGGACTCTTGTGGATGCTTTGAGTTTTATTGTACATCACTACAATCGTTTGACAAGGAAATAAACCAGGGTTTAAAACTATTTTTTTGGGATTCTTGTGGTAATCTGTCTTGGCGTCATTTCTCCTTCTCTCATTAATTTTTCTCATGTGTTATACGTGCCAAAATCTATTTCATTCTTCTTAACTAAATGAATTAAGATAGATAGGTAGAATACATTAATAAGAGTGCTCTGCCTTGGGAATACATTTAGTTTTTGATGTTTGCAACTATTTGAAGAGGATTCATGGTCTCTGCATGCCCTCGTCAACTCCTCACCAGTCTTAGACCTACCATCTCACTCAATTCCAGGTGCCAAAACACCTACCTACCTCGGCCCACAGAACACCCTGCATTCCTGACTTGATTTCTCAGACACAAAGCTACCTGCTTCATTTGATGTGGCAACAAAACCATCAAAATCAACCCAAAAACCCTATATCTGCTATACCTAGCCTAAACTCCATATTCAATTCACCCATCTCAACTAAAATTGGCAGGGAGAGAGCCCTCTCCCGGCCAGGTAGGGCTAGCTACCAGGTTAAGCGTGGTTTGTGGTTACCCTAGAATTGCCTCCATTCAGCCTAAGGTCAATCTAGGCTCTAACAACACGCAATGACAAATCTACAAAAAATTAATATACATTACATAAAATTAATATACATGTTCATGTCCCGTAAAAACACCAACATTACTTCCTTATCATGCATTATAAATTATACAGGTTATGAGCATCTTACAAAAAATTACATGAGACTCTCATTCATTACAAAACTATAGCTCCAAATCATTACATTTCATCCCTAGCTACAATGACATACCAAACTATAGATTCCCCTCTTCACGTTATGCGTCAATCCCCAACAATGGACCTAGAAACAAAACTCTAGGGCTTCCACTTCCTCCCCATCCATGAAGGGGCATACGGTGAAAAAGAGTCATCCAATGGATTGGAAAACTTGGTTTATATTGGACAACAAGTACTTGAACCTCGTCAAATATAGAGGCCTTTTGTCTTCTGAATCAATAACCACTTTAGAGTGGCCTAGCATTTGGATCTTCTCTATATCTATTTGGATTGCCACATCTACGAGTTTTCTAACTATATATATATCTAAAGTCTATGGTATAAAAGAAAGAGAAAATAGTATATTGATTTAATTTTGATTTAATCATTAATGAATTTATTAATAGTGGTTTGTATATATATGGTATTGGATAGTCTATAGTATTTTTTCATTGTATTAAAATGTAACAAAATCTATCTAGAAACTTGAAAAACTCATAAATTATAAATTTATATTATTTTTAAGAATTTACGGAGAATCTATATTTTTGAAAGATCAATATTACACCAAATATAACTATTTCATAAATTTTATAAATAATCTAATTATAAAATATCTTCAAAGACTTGACCCCAACAACTAGAAATGCTATGGTTAAAACAAATCACTAGAAGAAGATAAATCCCTTGGACTTGTAAATTTGTAT
>APFE030123628.1:0-10552 GCA_000404065.3 Pinus taeda | reverse complement strand
ATGTAAATAAGCATGATTAAATTTTACATCTTATTCCTTCACAGTTGTTTATTAGGTGTTTAAAGGAAGGATTAAAAATCTAGAAACCCTACATTCAATACACATGTCTCTATTTAAACATCAAAATAATATATTCATATTTAAAACTAAAGTGCCTCTAATTAACCCAAGTTACCTAATTATTGGCAAAAATTCATTGTGAAGGCTAATATGGGCGTTTTAAGGTTTAGTGCCATACTATGGAAGTTTTCTCCTTTGGATTACTTTGTAAGCTTATATCAGTATGTGTTGGTTACAGTAGAAATTCACCTTTGCATGTGATGTGAGGTTTTGTCAGAGTACCTAAGATAAACTGGGTAAAGTCCTCTATCAAGACTACCATGTGTAGCAGACCTGCATTTTTTTATATGACTTTGGCAAGACACAATCCTTGATGGGGGAGCACTTGACCCAACAAGAGCGTAGGTTGACTTTAGGTCCAAGGGTTCTCAACTGGGAAACAACAACATTGTTCACTAACAGGAGAGCCTCATTGACAAAATTGAAAAATTGGAGCACTTTTCTAGTTTGGAGTGATCTTCATAAGGAAAAATGGTTGTGGAGTCACTAGAGAAAACCCACTTTTGTCTTTCTCAGTAATAAAACCATTATGAGTATGATTCAAAAATTCATAGTCTCATAGGGTTCAAGAGCATTGATTTGATAATCAAAAGGGTTTGTTTTTTCCCCTGGGAAAAATCATAATTTTCTATTATAAATGGAAAATTACATGTTGTAAATGTTGGTAGCATATGATGTATGTGTGTACATAGCCATCAAAATATATAGGTCTATACATAATTACCCACTAAGGGTATGCCTTTAGATTTAGTAAATATTTATACAAAAATTCAAAATGTTTGCTTTGCAAATTTTTATATATATATTAGGATCATAAAAACTGTGAAAATTGGGGCCTGTCAGCCCTCTGTTATATTTGGTCTTTGTAAGGCTTGTGACAATACTGGAAGAACTCTCCCTGCCTCTGTTCTTGGATAAATCATTGTCATCTGGGTTGATTCGCTGCCTCCTTGGAAAGCTGATCCATAGCCTAGTTGTGCTCCCTGTAAATGTGGAAACAGGTAATTTGTTCAAATTGTGATTTTAAAGGCAATGAATCATCCAAAATGTTCCTTAGAGAATGCACATGACATGCAGTTGTGCAAGAGAACCAATTAAAGATGATCTTAGAGTCCCCAAATATCTAAATATGTCTACAATTATGTGCCAATGTAAAGTATAACAAATGTCGGAGTGAGATGAGCTCAGCGAAATTGTTTATGCTAGCACCAAACCTCGTGTAGTTCAAAAAGAGTGACTGTCTAATAAATGGAGAATAATACCCCACACCCTTGGTCTTGGGAAAATCCGTCGAAGTATACCCATGGATGGTCATGATTGATGGCTTCAAGAGTTATGGTGCGAGAAGGTGGGGACTGTTCAACATCTAGTATTTCATTGAAATTATTGATGATTCTAGTGATTACCAAAGGCCACCAAATTTGCAGATTGTTAAAGCTGATGTTGTTTTGACTTAACCAAGTATGACATCGTATAATCAGGGGGAGATTTTGATTCTTCATGTTGGGGGAAGCTTTCCACCAGTCGTTCTGTTCTTCATTTGTGTTTCACCCTTCCCAACGTTGAGATATGTCCAAAGAGGAGAGGACTTGCTCCCAAAATGTGTCGTAAGGTTCTGCAGAATAGGAAGAGATGATCATTCGATTCCTCGTGCTATTGATGAATGACACACCAAGAAGAAAAAAAGTGTGATCTCTTCATCAATTTGATACTTGTAGGAGTTTTATTCATGATGATATTCCACATAAAGAGTTGAGTTCATGGGGGAGCCTTAGGTTTCCAAGTGCTCTCCTCCACCCCTCCAGAAAAGGGGGCTTATGTGCAACATGTATAATTCGATATCTGATCTTGGGAGAGTATACTCGATGAGCTGTCAAAGCCCATATGAGATCATCCTCGTGATTAGATATTCGTACATGTGATTCAGATAACACATTTATGTACTTCCCCCAATCTTGTATGCACTGATCTCGAATGCCTAGTGTAGTTGCAAATTTCCAAGCTTGTAGGAAAATAGTACTGTTATGTTGATCTACTATTTGTGCAATCGTGGATATGTCCCTACCATTTAGGAATGAAATAAGGTCTGGAGGAAATCAATATAAGTTTCCACAGCCTATCCATGATTTAGATCCAATGCAGATTGTTGTTCCATTATTAATTCACCAAGTGAGGCCATTCCTGATGCTCGGGAGAGTTTTTAATACAACCATCAAGATGATAGAGATACCATGTTTGTTCCAAGATGGAAGGCGAACCCAATCCATGAGGTTATGGGGCCAAATGTATTTATTGATGACCACAACTTTCCACAGACTTTTGAGCTTTAGGAGTAGCCATCCCAATTTGGCATCCAATGCATGTGAAAATGCTGGAAGGTATTTGAGGGCCCATCGTCCCAATATCCTGGGCAATGCAATACAACTCGATATCACCCAAGTGAATGACTTCCCCTCCTTGTGTCCATTCCATAGAAATTTGGAGCATATTTTTTGTATTGTCAAAAGTATACCTTGAGGAATCCAAGAAAGGTACAACTAGTAAACCATAGTGGCTTCCAATATTGATTTGATAAGAACTAGCCTCCTAGCTCTAGATAATAATTGGTGGTTCCAACTAAGCAACCTTTTTTTTACACCTTAGTCATCAATAGAGTCTAGTCAGCTATTTTTTATCCATGGGAGTTTATCTGAAACGCCAAATATTTAAGTTCATCATCCAATTGAAAACTTTGGATGGGAAACTGCTGATAAGCATGTATGGATTCCTGAGGAGAGCAAGTTGTGAAGGTGATGGTAGGCTTTGTTCTACTGGTTTCCATCCCAGTAGTTGTACAAAAAAGTTGTATGATATCATAGAAAGTATTGAAGTCTCGGATGCCATTGATGATAAAAATAACACATCATCAACGAAAAGAAGATGGGATAAAATACATTGATCAGTGATCTTGAGCCCCAGTAGTCACCCAACTCTTCTTTCCTCTAGGATTAGCTTTCTTAGTCATTCCATGACAAGCAGGGAAGGTAATGGGGATAGTGGACAACCATGTTTGAGGCCCCTCTCAGCATGGAAGAAATTGGAGACTGATCCATTTATAAGTACACTAAAGGAGACAAGTGAAATGCAGCACATAATCCATCAGATGAAAGGGATGGGGAATCCAAGGTGTGTGAGAAACATCCTTAGATAGAAATAGCTAACTTGATCAAAAGCCTTTGATAGATCGATTTTTGAGAATGGATCCTTTTAGATGCTTCAATTTGATAGAATGGAGAGCTTCCTTGATGTGCCAATGGCCTCATGGATCTGTCGATTATGGAGGAAAGAAAATTTTTCATATGAGATGTTGGCCGAGTCAATAGGCTTGATACAGTTAGTAATGATTTTGTCTATAATTTTGTATAAGTAGTTGCAAATGCATATGGGTTGGAAATCATTGAAGGATTGAGGGGAGTCCACCTTAGGGATGAGGGAAATGAAGGTGGAATTGGTGACCTCATACATGTGCCGTGTAATCCTACATTCCTCAACAACCTTGAGTAGGACCATGCCTAAAGTATCAGAAGAAGGTAGATAGAATTCTATAGACCATCCATCAGGGCCTAGTCTTTTATGCTTCTTGAACCATTTCAAGGTGCTCTCCAATTTGCCCATAGATATAGGTTTAGTGAGTTCTTCAGATATGTCAGGGTCAACATACCAAGGGAAATGATTAGCAATACAAATGATTTCTGTGAGCAAAATCCCAACTGGAGCCTTGAAAATATATTGGAAACTGACTTTCCCAAATGATCTAGTTGATGGAACATTTGAGCATATTGTCCATGATCAGTAGACATTTTCCAAATGGTGTTACAAGCTTTCCTTCCTTTGGCATAATTGTGGAAGAATTTAGTATCGTCATTCCCTGCCTTCAGCCAGATGGATTTGCTTCTAGGTCTCGAAGTCTCTTCTCGGTCCCATAGAATAGTTTACCTTTAGGCCTCTACCTCGGTGAGGGTAGATTTAGCTTCAACTGAGATGAATCCGTGACCTTGGTCATCCATAAGATTGGCAAGCTAGTGCTCAATTGCACAAAGAGTCTGGTTGTCTCTAGATGATTTAGATTTGGCCCATTGAATGGAGATATTTTTAAGTTCCATGAGGTTTCGACAAAATCCTTCAACTGGGTTCCGCCTTTTGGAAGGTGGTTGGTCTCTCCAAAAATCGGTAACCAATTTGTGATATTTGGGGTCCTATAACCAGGTCGAGTTGAACATGAAGGGTGCTCCAGGCTTTAGGGATGGACCAACTAGTTCCAAATAGATGGGGGAGTGATCGAAGACACCCCTAGATCCAAGCCATTGAAGAAAATTGGAGAGGGTAGCAAGCAAGTCCTCTTTGATGATAAACCAATCCAATTTCCTATGCAAAGTAGCATCACCAATTCTCCTATTATGTCATGTCAGTTTCTTTTTGTTCATGGGGATCACCACCAGATGATGTCGTTCCAGGAGATGTTCCATATATTATGGTAGGGGATCTAGCTGTGTATGATGTCCCAAAGAAATCTCATGATGAATAGTGAAATTGAGGTCTCCACCCAAAGTTAGGTTATTAGAATTCATCAACGACAGTTGCAATTGGTGATTCCAGAACTCCACCCTACTATGATATGATGTATAGACATTGATGATATGAAAGTTCTTTCCCATCTCTGAGGAAAAGATATCCATTCCTAGGAATCTAGGTCCCCCCCATATAGAAATAGGGTTGATGGATCGAGTATTAATGCCCAGTTCAATACCCCTGGATCATCCATTTACATCTAGGCATGAAAGCACAAGCTAGACATCATAGAGTGAAGAATCTGGGAAACCTACTCTTCCTTCCCGACGGTTTCTTGTAAATAAATTATGTCAAATGGCTTTGTATCTAGGAGCCTCTTCAGGGATAGCTTTTTAGCAACGCTAGCAAACCCTCTGAAGTTGAGGGCCAACCACTTCATGGATCATCTTGATTAAGGATGTTCTTTCCTTTAAGAACCCTATCAATTGTGGTCTATCTGCCTAGGGCCACATCTACCCTGACAAGAAGGATAGCTCTCAAAATCCTGAAGGGTTCCCTCAAGTGGGTTTAGTCTCAATAGAGAGGGAAGAGAGACCTTATCAGGATGGTCTAGGAGGGATGGATACCCAGGGTCAGAGGTTATATGGATGTGAAAGTTGAGAAGTGGTGGAGGGCTTAAGTGAAGTGATGGAGTCAGCTCCAGTAACAAAGAGTGGGGTAGTGGAGAAGATATTAAAGGATGATCGAGTAGGCATGTGAGAGGGAATGTGGACAAGCTAGAAATGGATGCATATGAAACATGTAATTGTTGTGAAGTGCATACAAAAGAAACAAAAGAATAGAGAAAAGGAAGAGTACTCGTGGAGTGAGTAGCCATTGCAGTAGTCTGAGATCTCATCATGGACGGAGATGTAGGCTGCAGAGAGGCAAAACAAGTTGGTAGACAAGTATCCCCATACATAGCAATCAGACTAGTAGCATGAGGAGGTTGTTCTTCCACTAGAGGATCTTTAGATTGTGGATTCTTAGTGCCTTTTTCTAATGAACAAGTCACTGACAGGTCAAGGGAGCACTACTTATATAGCTTCCCTACCTTGTGACACCTTCTACACTTGAAGGGGACTCCCTCATAGTCTAGGGTTTGTTTGCAAGTGAAATGATTCCAGTGCAAAGTAATATTTTCCCTCGATCCTTCTCTAATGTCAAGGTGAACTAGTATGTAGGCCATAGATTTGTTGTTAGAAGTTGCATATGACAGATCATGATCCAAATAGGTACCCAGTGCATTTTTGATGCGAATAAATATGTCCTCTAACAAAAAGTGCAGGGGTAGCCTTAGAAGACGAACCCAAATCGGACCAGCACCCAACTACTCCCGTTCTAGATTGAAGAGGGGGCCCCATTGTTTTAGAAGAATAGGGTCCGTTTCGATATGCCAGTAGTGGGGGAGTATCCAATCTATGTATTCTTCTTGGTGGAAATTGAGGGCAAATAATCCTCGACTTAGAATGGTGATCGACATAATTTCGTTGAGTAAAGTGCCAAAAATCTCGAAGGTCCATAGGCGAAGCCTCTTAGCCGAATATGTTCTTCCCCTCACATGCCACACTAGAACCCTATTGGCGGTATCCACCACTTTTCCCATAATGATACCTTCCACAAATCTAAGATTGATGTCCTTGCTCAGGGTCTTGACACACTTACTCTTCTTAGCCTTACTAGTCCATGGAACATCTGGACGGCCCCGAAAGGGGTCCCGATTGCCTTGTGAGACTTCTTGTGGCGAAGGGGAGGAGTTCCAAGGGTTAACTGCCAAAATATTGAAGTTGTTAGGGGGAATAGGAAAACTTCCCTAAAAATAGGTAGGGCTATGGTTGTTGTCTGGTGTCGAGTGATGGATAGAGGATATCCCAGATTGTGACAACCCTAAAGAAATGGGAATACGAGATGATGTAGGGTGAAGGGATGCCTCAGGAGAAATGGAATCAAAGGTAGGGGAGGGTGCAATGCAAGCGGCAAGAAGGTTGAGCGTAGAAGGAGAGAGTGGAGGGTAGTCAAGCCTAGGAGATGCAACGGGGGGAGTAAAAGTTGGCAAGTAGGGCACTGATGGCCTAGAAAGATCAGTGATAGACAGTGGGCTTGTCTACACGAGAAACAATGTTCAATGAGGACCAGAATCTGACACACTATGAGGAAACATCCAAATCAGCTCGTTGGGATTTAGGTCGACAAAATAATTGACAATTTCTAACTCCATTCTAATAGCTACAGATAGAATCGGGGATGAAGGTAACAATTGTAGAACGGGTAGTGATCTAGTCCTCAAGCTGTCATGATGAGCTCCTCACTGTAGGAAAATGGCAAAAACAACGATGGCGATAGGAAAACATTGGATTGCCTATTATCCTAGACCCTGTGATGCTTCAGTGCAGAGCGCCATCTTCCTCTCATATCATAGTGGCGAATTCTTCATCATCAGATTGTATTTTCATCAAAAGGGTTTGTTGTTGTAAAAGGCTAATGATATAATCTTGGGACAAAAAAATACTTCCTAAAATGACTCAGTTTTTATGTAGAAACTCAGAATGGAAACTAATTATATATATGTTTGACCTCCTCAAGTTTTGGAAGAAAAATATTGGTAGAGAAATGTGTGTTAATATAAAAATATACCATTGGATTTTCTTGTTTAGCGTTCCTATGTCTAGATTCGTAAGTGTTATTACTATGAATTGTGAAACAATTTCGCGAACAGATGTTGTGAAGGGAACTGTTGAATGCATTTGTTTTGTTTACTTTATTTGAAAATGTTATTACAACTGCTTAGATAGTCGCAGTGTATTTAATTGGGATGCATAAATAACGATATTCATTGTAATGGACATTTCTTTCATAATTATATCAATTTTGTAAACTTATTGCACTGATCAAAATATGTTATTAACCTACTTTATAAACCAGTTGAAGTAAAGGAAAATTTTCTCGAGTGGTTTTAACATATTCTAGAAAGCAAGACAATGCCCAAAGTGAATGATACTCAAAATGATGTGACATTATCTACTTCAATAAAAGTTGTTACACCCACAATTCCTAATATGGTCTTTAAATATATATTATTTTTGAACCAAGTTTTAGAGAATGATAAAATAATTGTTTTCATACACTATTTCGAAAGAGTTAATGTGAATCTCAAACCAAAACATACAAATAGAAAACATGAAAAACATTACATATACAATATTGTTATTTCCATAAACGAAAAACAGTAATCATGACACTCGATGCGATGACTGGATGTGATGATTGCATTTCAAATATCTCTCAACACTATTATGGAATGAATTCGTGAAGAAGTAAATACAAAAAAGTCACATGCATTCTTCCATACCTATGCTTACAAATTTTGATCTATCTATCAGGATTTTGCTCAAGCTTTTTACAATCCCTTAATAAACACTAAATGTACATCAACACAGGAATTAGTGTGAAGGAATGTTTAGGATATGCTATATTTATTATATTGTGATTGCAATTATAATTATCACATCCACCTAAAGTATCGTTGGTGAGTGTTGATAGGTAGCAGATGCAGAATATAAATCAGTTCCATTTGGAGAATGAAAGGTGAAGTCTCTTGGTGTGGACCAAATCCAACTCCATTATACTTTTGGGCATGGATTTTCTCAACTGCTTGGCCAAGCTTGACCATGTAATTGCACTTCAGGACAACCATAC
Organism: Pinus taeda; assembly: GCA_000404065.3. NCBI lineage: Eukaryota > Viridiplantae > Streptophyta > Pinopsida > Pinales > Pinaceae > Pinus > Pinus taeda. The sequence goes on along the minus strand of APFE030123628.1, from coordinate 2,149 downwards.
AATGGCTGAAATAGTTAGCATTTCCTTCTTCCTCTTGCTAGAATAGTTGGCACTTTGGCTTAAGAACACATCTGTGGAAGGAGTTGTTCGATAATAGTTAGAAATCAAATGAATTCATTGTTGAAAGGTGGGGATTCAAGAGGAAGACAATGATTTGATGTATACCACTATCTAATCATGTGTGTTCCATCCAATTCCATGACAATTACACCTATCACTGTAAAAAGACTTTGACTACCTCCCATTCCATCATTCTCCTTTTTCTATGCAAGAAACCTTTGTTAATTTTACGATTATAAAATAAGCTAAAATAAGGTGCTATAGAAATAATTTGCATTTTTTTTCTTCTTGTTTCGCCTTGCTCTTTTTTTGTTGTCGTAATTTTAGATATATTTTGTTAATTTTTTTTATTTTTTATACAATATTGAACAACTAAAAGTTTATCCTAGGAGACTAGAAAGAAAATTCATAGTTAAGGGTATGTATTCCTTAGATTAAACTATTCTCCAAACTTGCATCCTTGTATTTTCCAAACAACTAGTACACATTTCAAGACATGGGAAAATGAGAAAGTATTTTTGGTACCAATACATGTTATTAATTCAGGCTCATTTGAATGGCTGTTGCTAGTAGGACTGTCATCACAACAAGTGACATCAACACAAATATCACTAGCGAGGGAATCTATTTAGGGGTTTTCCTCTTAATAAATCTTCCTCTATCCCTAAACCATAAATGGAGAAAGAACCTAGGAGTTTTGAGAATGTGGTAAGAAACAAAAAATCAGATAGAAAACCTTCATTGGATGTTCATTTCATTAGAAAATATCATGTAATTGATATGACATGTTATCCAAGAACATGGTGGAAACCTTAAACAAGGTTACCAATAATCCTAAGGAGTAATCCCACCAGTTATAAGAAACATGGGAAAGAATGATATAATCAATGAAGTGAAGAAACAATAATAGTGGAGACAACAAAGACACGAATGCATTAAGACATTAGAGACCTAATAAACATAGAGAAGGGAGAAGATATGGAGCTTTGCAAGCTTGATTTCCAGTATTTAGTAGTGGAATGGGATGGAAAGGAGACTGACTCAATATTGAATCAATAAATTCAACTTTTGAAAAAATCCTTGATAAAAAAAGGGATAATTTTAGGAATAAAAAATGCAATGTAAGCATCACTAGTCTATTTATTTAGCAGTTAACACTAAAACCCTGAAATAATGATAAAAATAGGAAAATAGAATAAAAGGACAAAGAAAGAAGAACTAAGAAACTTCTACACGAGTTGAGAGAAATGTTAGTGAATTTAATAATAATGGCATTGATGATGAACATGTTCCACCCCACCCCCTCAGATACCCAAAGAATATATTATCATAAATTATTAGATGAACGAATGAAAAAAACAAATATATATTAAAAATAAAATTCTGAAGAAAAACCAACTATGGTTATTGTATAGGCAAGAGAGTCCTCAACTGATAAGCTCTCTAAAATCGATACTACTTCTTCAAGAAACTATAACTCAATGAAATTAAATGTACACGAGACATCAAGGGGAATTACTTTATTATACATCCCCCATGATATTATGCTTTCAAGAATCTTTTCCACTCAAAGAATTTTCATAATAAAGTATCAACTAATATGTTGACATAAATGGGCTTTATTTCCAATATTTATAGACCCAACCTAACTAGGAATATATGTTTTTCTTTTTTCACAATATTCAACCCATCCCTTATATTATAGGACATGGTTACCTATTTGTGGGACAATATTTATGGTTGAATCCTTGGATGAAAATAGGGGAGATTGATACATTTCTCAGGGTGTAATATTTAAGATCCATAAATGTTGACAGAGACGAGGAGAGAGAGCATACAAATATGCTCTAAAACAATTCTTATAAAAACCTTAAATAGAAAATACACACAGTGAATACCTAAAAATATATGAAAAGAAAATAATTCTTTATTAAATGTAGAAATCATTTATCCTACATTTTGGAGGACACATTTGTCCTTTCACAAGGTGAGGCCCATCATTTATGGTATTCTAGGTGCCTTCTTGAGTTACAATACCATGAGTACATACCATGTGTGGATACTAATTTCCATTTGGATCAAGATTCTT
>APFE030123627.1:0-11477 GCA_000404065.3 Pinus taeda | reverse complement strand
GGGGGGGGGGGGGGGGGGGGGCGATTCCTGCAACTATGTTTGGGACACAATAATACTTGACACAAATCTCACCTTCAAATGCCTAACTAGATTAGGACATGTAAACGAGTTACCTCTCTTATATTAGGGATAGTTAGGTCAGAAACCCTATTAGGTGTTTCTAGCCCCCAAGGGGAGTGACATGTCCCATGTTAGCTCGTCAGTCCATAGGTGTGTGTGATAATGATGGCTACGGAGTGGGAAGGACTTAAGGGCAAGGTGCCATAGCCATGAGACCAACTAATGAGGGTCTTGTAGGTTTTAACCCTGTACAACAATTACCTGCAAACGAATTCTCAAAACAAAAATTATACAATGGCGAGAACATAAAACAAATACATAGAGATTTTCCCCTGGATCCCAAAATTGGGAATACCAGATTGATTTTTCATTATTTTCCTTCAATGTTACAATACATATATATACATGCCGAAGCATTCATAAACCCCAATCCATTAACCCTGGATTAGAACATAACTGTAGCTCCTTTGACTGGATGTACAAAATACCATGGGCAGAAAACCATCATGCCCAAAACCATGTGCAAAACACATGCACAAAGCCATGGGTAGGTATGCCTACCATCTTTGGGTCCACATATATATAGGAAAAACAAAAATTTCCTTGGGTGTTGCCCTGGACACCATGTAGGGGGGCTATCGCCCCCCTGTAACCCCCCCTAGGGGGTTCTTCCACCCCCTTATGACCACCCCTGCACGTACAACTAGTCGTGGAAAGAATATAACACACACCCAACAGTTCCAACATCTGAGTGTATAAATGTAAAGAGGGAGCAATCGTGGAGGCATGAGTTACCCCTTTCATCGCTTTACTTTTTCCACCCCTCTAGTGCACCTTTTACTTTTCATGACCTCTCACTTATTGGGTGCATAACTTAGGAGCCCAAGCTTGCTTTTGAGGTTTTCCATTATCTCTTTAAGATGCACCAATTGATTGCTCATCAAGATTGGGACATACAAGAGTTCCTTTCTTTGGATGGAGAATAAAATGCTTGAGGAACTATGTGATGGGTAATGAGCAGGGTAGAGCTCATGCTGGGCTTTTGCCCATGCCCTAAATAATGTCCCAACCATCTTTTGTATTTTACATTTTCTTTTCATTCTAGCTTTTCTATGCTTTTACCTTTCTTTTAGCGGCATCAACCTCTAGGGCTAAGTTTTATGAGCCTAGGCTCAAAGATGTCTTGAGAAATCAATGGGCTTAAGAATTAGGTTTGATTTCTCTGCCATGATAATTACTTGTGAATTTGTTGACTATTATTATTATTATTATGTTCTTTTATTTCATCAAGCAATTACCAAAATATAAATCACAAAGATCATAAGAAACAAAGAACACAAGATTTAGGCTCTCCAAGCCACGACCAAAACCCCACAAAGGGGAAAACCCGAAAAAATCTCCTCTTCTTATAGAATCAGATCAAAGTGAGAAATCCAAGACCCAAATTCAACCTCCAAGAAGCCAAGTCAGACACTCCAAATTCTGCTTCATCGTGATAGAATCCATCAATTTCAGTCTTTGGAGATCACACCAATCTCAGCCACAGGAAATAATATACCACAGGAAGCTCGCATCTCTTGCAAAGTATCACAGGAAGCTCGCATCTCTTGCAAAATATCACAGGAAGCTCGCATCTCTTGCAGATCATCTGTCACAGAAAACTAGCATCATTTCAGATTTTCTTCCATAGAGAATTTCACACTTCCTTGCAGATGTATATTCTCAAGTCCTCACACTGCTTCACAACGACATTATGAAATTCACATCCCTTTTTCTCATAGCTCACCACAGAAAAGCACCAAAAGTTTCTTGCAATTTGATGGAGGACACATGCCAATATATAGTTATTCACTTATTCTCATATGCGAAAAGACACATCCTTCCAATGAGTTGACTTGACATCAAGGAAGGCCAACTTGGCTTCTTGAGGTGAATTTACCCAAATTACATTTTCAATAATTCTTTTTTGTTTTTTCTTTACAAGAAATCCAAATAGGACTTTGATTCTTTGACTCAACTAATGAAATAATAATATTTTTTTCTCTTTCTCTTCTTTTTTCTTTTTATATAAAATACATAATGATACAAAATATGAAGATCGAATTTAGTTACACTTTTCAACACTCTCTTAACTAGGGAGGTACTCATAATTACTTAACTGGTACAAGGATAGTCTCAAATTGGAATATTCTCATTACAAGAGTTGGATTAATAAGCCATCATCAAGTATCAACATCATAACCAACATTCTCCGTTTGCAATATAGCAAGGCCTTGACTAACAAGCTCTAATTGTCCACTAGATTAGAGCACAATGTTGGAAGGCATACATTTGTGTTAATTTTCCAGTGTTCTATGCTTAGCACAATCACTTATTCCAATTCTACTTTAATTAGCAATCACTTTTCAAATAAATTCAATCTTCCAATGACAATAAGCAATTGTAGATAGAACAGTAAATCCAATGCACAGTAGAACACAACCAAGAGCAATAACAAGAGACACAAGATTTGGTCAAAGACCAGGGAAAAACTCCACAAGGGTGAAAACCCTTTCAAAGTCTTCTTCTATTAGATTGTTATCAAATGTTCGACAGAGAGATACAATGTTCCAATTCATCAACAATAAGTCAAAGGTCAACAACGCTGACTATCCAATTCAACTAACCAATATCCAATGAGAGATGAGCCCAAAAGTCAAATCTGATCCAAAGTCAAAGTATTCAATTTTGGTTAAAGTAAACAATGGTCAAAGATGTTCTAACCAGTCCAAAAGTAAACGGTTAAAGTTGCTCCAAAAAGTTCAGTCAACCTGCCATTAAATGCAACCTTCCTTGTTGGGAAAACTTCAATCAAAATTTTTCCCTCACAAATTCAATCAAAGTCAACATTTGACTTGTGAAAACCCTAGCTACAGGTTTGTGGTCAACATTGGTCAAACAACCTAGAAAATCTTGGTCAAATTGCCTTTGACCTCAACCTTCTGAAACAGATCCAAATGCTATCAAACCAAGTCAAAATGAGCCAAGTCAACGCTGGTAAAAGGCTTGTCAAAGTCCTAAAATAGAAGATGATTTTAGCCAATCAAAAAGGACTCTCTCCTTTGCATGTGTGAAAAAGGACCTGCAGTTTCAGACCTATATGTACCATAGAATAAAAGAAATGAATGTGATGATGATGCTCCAAAGTTATGTGACATGTGCTCTATTTATTTGTTTCAGGGGGGTCGATTTAGCTTCCCTAGACCAACTTTTACTTTTGTGGACATGTGGGTTTCACTTTAAAAATTAAAATTTTCCTTGACCAAATTAAATTCTTCCAAGGGCTAGGAGGGTCTTTCTTGATTAGGAAGCCTGTCCAATAGAGGGAATTTGTCATTTAGCTACCAAATTAACATTCCCTTTCAGCTAGGGAGAAATTTTTGATTGCATCGTGAATCTCGTTTCAAAAGTCTTGTTATTTTCATCAATGAATCAAGTCATATCTCATCTCTGCTCATCTTTTGAACATTCCTGAATATAAAGAAGAATAATCATCATAGGGGAGCTCAAGCCACCACCCTATATCCAAGGACAATAGGCAGGATACTACTTACCATGAGGTAAGGATCCTGACTATCCTATTGCCCAATGATCTTCCCAACTTGACCCTCAAGAGTCAGTGGTAGAACACTTGCATCCCATCACTTGGGTAGGATACTACTTAACATAAATGGTAAGGATCACAACTATCCCAAGTCTCCTCACCCATTGGTTAGATGGGTGGTAATCCCAACAAGCCCAACTTGTGGGTAGAATGCCAACTGGGGTAGGTAAGGATGACAATTATCCTATTGTTAGACATTAGGCAAAATACTACTTACCATGAGGTAAGGATCACAACTATCTTCTTTTCCAGATTTCCCTTAACCCGAGGAGCTCTCTGACTCAATTCCTCTCCCTGGGAGCTTAGACATGGGGGAAGAGCATAGCTCAGTGTCCTCGATCAACCAGGACCCTTACCCAGGAGGGTCACATCCATCAGTGCAAGCTGCTCTCTGAAGACCAAGAAAGCAAAGCCTTGGTGAGAATGCCTGCTATTTGCTCGCCAGTCAAAATATGCCACTCTCTGCACCAGATAGCTGATCTCAATATTCTTGGACTTGTCATGAAACATGGGATTCTCTGCCAATCAGATCCCACTCTTGTTGTTGCAATATATCATTGTTGTATCTAGAACCTCCTCAAATAACTCTCCAAACAGCTTCCTCAACCATACTACCTCACAGCTAACCATGCTAGCAACAATATATTCTGCCTCAACCGTGCTTAAACCTACGAACTTCTACTTCCTGCTCATCCAAGATATGATGGCAGAACCCAAACTAAAGAAACACCCTGATGTGATCTTTCTGTCAATAACATTTCCGGCCCAGTCAACATCAGTGTACCCATGAAGTCTTACATCTCCAATAGTATATCTTAGACCAAGATTAATCGTCCCATGCAAATATCTCAGCACATGCTTGGCAACAACCCAGTCTGCATGAAGAGTCTCAATGATGAATTGAATCAAGGTGTCAACTGCAAAACATATGTCCGGAAAGGTGTTCACAAGGAACATCAACGCCCCAATCAACTGTCGATATTAAGAAGGATTCGCCAAGTCAGGTCTTGCAACATCTCCACATAACTTCTTGAAGTTCACCTCCCATCAGTGTGGCCATGGAATTGCATTCTACCATTCCAAATCTTTCCAATAGTTTCACAACATATTTTCCTTGAGAAAGGAAAATCTCATTGGGGCTTTGCCACACCTCTAAGCCCAGGAATCAATGCATCAAGCAAGGTATTTCATTTCGAACTCAGAGGCCAACTCCCTCTTGCACTCGAGCATCAAAGGCTCACTACCTATTAAGAATAAATCATCAACATATAAAACCAAAATAAGGGGCATACCTTGGATTACTTTGAAGTAGAGGTTCAAGTCGACATTGCTTCTCGTGAATCCAAGCTTCACCATGTAGCCATCAATACGGGTATACTAGGTTTTGGGGGATTGCTTCAATCCATAAAGTGCCTTCTTCGGCCTGCAAACATGAGTATTCTTATCATGTACTTCAAAGCCTTGTCGTTGCTCAACATATACTTCTTCCTATAGTATGCCGTGAAGAAATGCAGTCTTTACATCCGTATGGTGAAGTGCCCATCCTTGGCTAGTAGCAAGGGCAACAATAGACCTAATAGTGGTATAGTGGGCAACAGGAGCAGAGATGTCATCATAATCTTCTCCCTCTTTTTGGGAGAAACTTCTAGCCACGAACCTCGCCTTATATTTCTCAATACTTCCATCAGCTCCATGTTGGATTTTGTACAACCATTTAGAAGTCACAACAAACTTCCCTCTAGGTCTCGAAACAACTTCCCACACATCATTCTATATAATAGATTCATATTCTTCGGCCATAACATTGCTTCTTCAAAGGCGTGTGGTTCAACTTGTATGATGGAGCTCATAGCCACAAAATATCCCTGGTATTGGCATGGATTCTTGCTTTTTCTAAAGCTTTCTTTGGCACTGACATGTCTTTCAGCATCCTATAAAGTATCACGAAGTCAATGTGGTCTTTTCCTGGCAGGGGGATCACATAGAGGAGGATCCAAGGGGTTTGTAGGTTCCATGGGATCATCAACAACATCGTTCTCCAGTTCGGGCACTAAAGGACCTTCTAGTAGGTCCATGTCATCATCCTTCTTTTCAACAGGAGGAGGAATATCCTTTCTTTTTGAAGGGCAACATCTTCATCGAAAGTTACATCCCTACTAAACTTGATATTCCTTTGACCAGGCACATATATTCTAAAATCTTTAGAATTATCACAATACCTAACAAACGTACCTTTCTTTCCAGTGGTTTAAGCTTGTTCCTCTTGCCCTTCGGCACATGAAAGTACACGGGGCAACCAAAGATTTTCAGATGTCCGACATCGGGTTTGATACCTGTGAATACTTCTTCGGGAGTCTTGTCACCCAGTGCTTGATGAGGAGTTCTGTTTTGAACATAGATGGTTGTGTTAGTGGCTTTTCCCCAAAGGAACTTCAACAACTTTTGATCATGCAACATTGCTCAGGAAACTTTCGTGATGGTCTTGTTCTTTCTTTCAGCCACACCATTTTGCTCGGGATTATAAGGTACGATGGTCTCCTTGATTCCAGCCTTCTTGCAAAAGTCAACGAACTCATTAGAAGTGTATTCTCCACCATTATCAGACCTGAAGGCCTCGATTCTTTTCCTTGTTTGATTTTCTATCAGTGCCTTGAAATCCTGGAACATATCAAATGCTTCATCCTTGTGCTTCAAGTAGAATATCCAACTTTTCCAGAAGTCATCCACAAAGATTATGTAATATAGATAGTCACCCAGAGATTTTACTAGCATGGGTCCACATAGATCAAAATGTGTGAGTTGTAGAATATCATTGGTGCTGCTTTTGTTGGAAGGGAATGGTCTCCTCGACTTCTTTACACTGGCACATTCTGAACATACCCCATCATGCTTAGTTTGAACTTCATGCATTCCAAAAACCATCCTCCTTAATTTAGGCAGGGCTTCATAGCGTAGATGAGCAAACCTTCAGTGCCACTCAGTTTCATGATTGCTATCATGTGCCATTGCTCGCAGCGATCTTCCATTGACTCTATAGAGTCCTTCAATTCTAGATTCCACGATGAATGCATCCCTCATGTGAGATTCCATCAGCTAGGTGAGGACCTTTCCTTTTATGAAGGCAACTCTCATCCCTTTGTTTTACAAGGCAGATATTGATACAAGGTTCTTCTTTAATCCCGGTACATACATAACATCATGAAGAAGTACGATTTCCCCATAATCCAAATGAAATGTGGCAGAACCAAAACCCTTCACATGATAGGTAGAGTTATCCCCAAGAATGATCTTTAGATTAGTCTCTCTCCCAATCGGATTTGAGAGAACTTCATGATACCTAGAGAAATGTCTAGAGGCCCCACTATCTACCAACCATCACACGAATTCGGAGGAGAGGAACTAGAAAGAGCAGAAATAAGAATATCTTCAGATTGAGTAACAAGTGCATTATTTCCATACATTGTGTTTCTTGATCTCTTTTGAGGATGATGGCCTTCTTCACGATCATTAGGAGCATCTCTTTTTCTTCTTCTATCATCACCTCTTCTTCTATCATTAAACTTGTTGTTGTTGAAGCCATGATTGTTCTCTTAGTTAAACCTTGGAGCATCTCTCTTTTCTGGACAGTGTTGGGCATAATGACCATGCTTGTGGCAATTGTAACATTCAACTTTTCATAATTCCTTTTTGAATCTTCTATTGGAATCCTTGGAATTTGGAGCAGGCTTTCTAGAATTAGATGATCTTCCTCTTCATTTCCTCTTCTTGTCTTGTGCAACAAATGCTAAGGGCTTCCTTCTTCATGTTTTTGAATTCTCCCTCTGTTGAGAAAGCAATGCATGTAGAGATTAGGGTTTGATTCCTCTTTTCTTGATAACTACTTGTGATGTGAGTTGGATTCTTTAACTTCTTAATTATGTTATCAACCAACTACAAATCAAAATGTATGAAGATCACAAGAACAAGGAACACGATATATAGGAACTCAGCTAGGGCAAAACCCCTATCTAGGGAAAACCCAGTTAAACTCTTCCAATAGTAGATTCAAATGAGATAGTCCAAGACCCTTTTGACCTTGACAAAGACTTCCTCCAATCACCAAGTCAACCCTTCCTTCAAGTAGATGAACTCTGCCAAAGTCTCCAAGTGTTAGCTTCTCAAATGCAATTTCTATCTAAAATTTCGGCTCCCAAGCTACAAAATTTCGGACTTGTAGCTACTTCAGAAATTTCGGCCCCTGCAACTTGCCCATAAACCCTAGAAAACTTCACATGTGTGAGAGAGAGATGCCCAAGAACTTCGATTTGGTCTTCCTCAACTTCTATCTTCTTTCTGCTTGACTTCACTCTCTTTTTCTTGTCCTTGAATTGCAGATCAAACTTGCGAATGAGATGATGCCAAACAGGTCAAGCTCCACTTCTATTTATACAGCTTCAGTTGGGTCGAATAGCCCTAATCCAGGCCGACTTGATTAGGATAGGGCCGACTTGGTGAGGAGGTACAAACGACATTTTTGACTCAAAAATAATTTTCTTTACATGATACAAAAGCCCAAGAAGGGTCTAATAAATGTGACAATGACTCTTATGACTCATGACAAAACCTAGAAGCCTTTAATGGAGGATATGACCTTGAAAATAAATAAAAGAGCATGAAACCCATGCTTCAAAATAATTTTTCTTTTACAATAAAATTTCCTTTTACATGATGACTCAAAGACAATTATGTAGACCGACTCTAGTTACATTCTTCAACACTCCCTCTTAACTAGGGAGGTATTCATAATTATATACATACAAAGGTACATGGAAGATCTCAAAATGACATGAAGAGTCACAATGCATACGGTGCTATAGATTAGATACTCGACCAAGGTATCTAACCAGTTGGGACTAAGGTGTGTTCCAAGCTTTAGCCACTGTAGGTACCATTAGGCATCAACTCTAACAACAACCCAGAGATCTAGGTATCATATCCAAGGTTGGAGCTCCACAAGACCAACGATACTCTGCCTACTTTGGGATCTAGACATCGTCACAGGATGGCCAGATGTCCTCCCAAGCATCTTGTCACCCTAAGATGCTTCATCTCTCCCTATCTACTTAATCTGTAATGTCTACTAATCCAAGCATGCTTCTGAAATATTCGAGCTTCTTATTTGGAAGAGATTTCGTCAATACATCAACTACTTGTTCATCAATTAGAATGTATTGTAGCTTCACCAGCCCATCCTGCACCAAACTTCTAATATAATGGTCCTTGTTATTGGTATGCTTCGTCTTGTTATGGAACATAGGGTCTTCAAACATCTTGATGCTGCTTTGGTTATCACAATTGATAACTTTAGGATCTAACGATCCTCCAAACAAATCTGATAGAAGCCTTCTTAACCAAACTACTTTTCCTATTTCACATGCAACACTACTCAAAGCAATTGTATCTTGTTTTCTACTCATCCAAGAAATCATTATAGACCCCAAACTAAAACAACGTGCTTCTCCCATCTGTCACACTGTCACCCCAATTAGAATCAGTAAAACCTATCAATCAAATCTCCTTCCCATCATATCTTAGGCAGTGATGAATAGTTCCACGTACGTATCTCAAAATGTGCTTTGCAACTATCCAATGATCATGACGAGGTTCCATTTGAAATTGACTTGGAACATTTACAACAAAGCATATATTAGGTCTAGTGTTCACCAAGTACATCAAGGAGCTAACTAGCTTTTGGTAACTTGTGGGATCAACAGGACTAGAATTAGAACTTCTTAACTTTTTTAGATTTGTGATCATGGGAGTTGTCATAGGCTTGGAATCCATCATACCAAACTTTTGTAACATCTTGATTATGTATTTTCCTTTACCAAGATATATCTCACCAGGTTTCTGCCAAACTTCCAAGCCCAAGTAGTAATGCATACGTCCTAGAAACTTCATTTCAAATTCCACTGCCAACATTTTCTTACATTCTAGAATTTCGTGCTCCACACCTGTAACAAAGAAATCATCCACATACAGAATTATGATGAGTCCTGACTGGTTCATTCTTCGCTATCTTGATGTAGAGGTTTGCATCTACAAACTTTTGACAAATCCAATCCTTAGAAGATAGGCATCCATTCTTGCGTACCAAGTCCTAGGAGCTTGCTTCAAGCCATATAGAGCTTTCTTTAATCTGCAAACTTGAGTTTCCTTGCTATTTATCTCAAAGCCTTTCGATTGTTCAACAATATACTTTCTCATCTATGGCTCCACTTAGAAAGGCTGTTTTGACATTCATTTGATGGATATTCCATCCCATACTGGCTACTAAAGCAACCAAAGATCTAATAGCAGTGTACCTGGCAGTAGGAGCAAATGTTTCTTCATAGTCTATTCCTTCCTTTTGAGAGAAACCCCTTGAACAAATTTAGCTTTGTATTTATCTATGCTTCCATCAACGACATGTTTGATCTTGTAAATCCATTTGGAGTGACAATAGATTTGTCACTAGGTCTAGGAATGATTTCCCAAATCCCATTCTTCATGATAGATTGATATTCTTCCTATATTTCTTTCTTCCATTCTTCTTGATGAGTAACTTTTTCAAAAGTAGTTGGTTTTGCTTCAATCAACTTTGTCATCTGTGCTGCATTTATCTTGAGTATCTTTTAGGCTTCTTGCTTTCTCTAAATGTATCCTTTGTTGCTTTGTGTCCTTCTGCTTCTTCAAGTGTAGCTCTCAACTAGGCTAGTCTCTTCTTTGCTTAAGGAATGGTAATAGGTTGAATAGGGTCACTTGGTCCTCCTTCTTAATTTGTAGGTGAATTGTCATGTTGGTCTTCTTCTTCAAATAGTGGTGCATCTTCTTCATCAGATTCAATAGGTATATCCTTGGATCTTTTGTAGGCGTGATTTTCGTCAAATATGACCTCCCTGCTAACTTCAATTCGCCTTTCTTCTTTGATGTAGATTTTATAAGCCTTTTATGAAAGGCTATAACCAACGAAGATACCTTTTATACTTGTAGTGTCTAACTTCATTCGCTTATCTTTTGGAACATGAATGCAGTATATCCAAAGATTCGAAGATGGTCTACACATGGCTTTATTTCTAAGAACGCTTCCTTTGGTGTCATATTGTCAAGGATTCTATGGGGATTTCTGTTTTGTATGTACACTGCTTTCATGGTTGCTTCTCCACATAGAAATTTTGGTAGGTCTTGATCAAATTTCATAGTTCTTATGCATTCTTCAATGGTTCTATTCTTCCTTTTTGCTCCTTCATTTTGTTCGGGATTGTAGGGAACTATGAGATCTCTCTTAATGCTTGCGTCTTTGCAATAAGCTATAAATTCCTTAGAAGTATATTCATCCCCATTGCCGGATCTAAGGGTCTTTATTTTTCTTTCTGTTAGGGTTTCTATTTCAGATCTAAATTCCTTGAATTTTTCAAATACTTCATCCTTTGCCTTGAGAAGATATAGCCATGTCTTTCTAGAGTGATCATCAATAAAAGTCACATAGTATAGGTGGCCTCCAAGAGATTTAATAGACATAGGTCCACATACATCAGAATGAATGAGGATTAGAATTTATTTAGATCTTGTATCACTGCTTGAAAAAGGTTTCCTAGTATTCTTTCCCAAAACACATCCCTAGCAAACTCCTTCATGGTCTTCTTTAATGTTGGGGATGCCCTTCTCTATCTTGTAGTGAATGTGTCCATATCTTCTACGCCAAAGTTCGATGGGACTAATTTCCATTTGAACAAGGGCTTAAGGAGATGGTGTT
>APFE030123626.1:0-10296 GCA_000404065.3 Pinus taeda | reverse complement strand
TGCCCTTTCACTCATCTCTAACACTTGTCTCCACTGAACTGTCCATGCACTGAGTTAACTGATGTATTCCTCAGTTGATTCATGAGTTAATAATTAGTGAATTAATTAATAACTAATTCAAATCACTCATCACTAGTGTATTTGTTAGTTAGACTAAATACAACTAGTTCAACTAAGTCAAACTGAACACAACTCCATCAACTCCTGATCCAACTCCACAGAACTCAATCACTGAAGTCCTAACTGAAGTCCTCCATGCAATAGCTCAAGTTAACCCACAAGAAAAGTGTATTTCCTTCTAGCAGTTGCATGTGCCACATCTGTAGCTCGAACTGAAGTGCTCCAAGAGAATAAGATAATGTTTATAGTCCAAATATTATTAAGAGCTAATAATATTCGACTGTTCTATTTTTAGTCTGGCAGTCTAAAAATAGACTCTGCCCATATGTCTAAAAATAGAGGTCCATCTATTTTTACCAACTTGACCAATCATCCACAAATAACATCCTGCAACTCATAGACCATGATCCATATGTCTAAAAATAGACATAGTCTAAAAATAGACTTTACACCAAAAATAGCCTGCGGGACCACTTAGTGAAGGAGACTTCTTTTCACTAAGCTCCATCATCTTGTTGCATTTTCAACATCTTTAAGGATACAAAAAAAACAAAATAAATCACCAAGAATCTTTAAGAATACAAAAAAAACAGAATAGATCCAAGAATCCTTAACCTGAAATAACACTCCAATTTTATATAGTTTATATAATTTTAATGTCGGTAAAAATACTAATTTTTTTTATAAATTCAAAGAAATATTTTAAATATGAAAAAAAACAAATCTGCTTACCGAATATACCAGCACTTAACCCAAAAACAAAACGTAAAATAGTTAAACTAATTCTTAAACCAAAAGATATCACCACATTTTAGCCAAAAACAAAACGTAAAATAGTTAAACTAATTCTTAAAATTGTTCTTAATATGCATAATAGTACATAGTTATGTAAAAATTAATAAAATTATATTTTTTTATAATAAAGTATTTTTCCTATAAATAAATTGCATTTTCAATTTTTCTCCTAATATTTAAAACAATAATTTAAATAAACTTTATTTAGAACCTATAAAAATAAGTTCAATTTAAAATAAAATAATAACATACTCATTGACTAGTCATGCAAAATGGGAAATTCATACTGATAGCGTTTATCGAGGTGGAAGAATTGCTTGGATGGTCAAAAGTGGAGGAATTCCCTGGATGGTCAAAAGTGGCCAGAATCTAGGTAAAAAAAAATTAAAATTTTTTAGTAGTGTTTGAATCATGTTTTTAATGGTGGAAATAGATTCAACACCATCAAAAAAAGTCTAGAACACCTAAAATTTTGAAATTTAACAACTATAACTTGGATTTGCAAATATGAGCTATGATTCAAAATACCCTAATTTTAAACGATATGACTTTGTTTCTTTTTAACTTATTAAATTTATAAATAAATATTAATTAAATTTTCAAAAAGGTGATTTTTTAAATATATTATAGATAATATTACATTACGATATCCTTCTGGAAAAGGGAAAGAGCCTTTAATTACGCCCACCCGTGTTAATTCTCCTATTTCATCACCCACAAACTCGATTAGTAGTGATTTGGATTTTCTTTTAAACAAGAAATCTTTGGAGCTCAGGCCCCTCACCATTCATAAGCCAGGAATCCGAAGATCTCCCCAGATAAGTCCCAATTCTGCAAGTAACATCACGATCAGGAGGAAAAACAATAAGGGCAGTAGACATTTCAGGGGGGCGGGGTGAAGGAGTAGGTAGAGGTATCAGTAATCTATCTCTTATTGATATCCCCATCATTGATATGACCGAGGAAAGGCCCCTTAGAGCAAGCATGGCCGGAAAGCCTTCTCAATGAATTTCATCATATCAGTGAACATCAGAGGTCTGGGGGCAGACCATAAATTTGCGGCCTTAAAGGATTTTTTTTTTTTTTTTTTTTTTTCTCTGTGAGCAAGCCCCAAAATCATTTTAATTCAAGAGACCATGCATGCTTCTTCTGTAACAGTTTCTTATTTCAGGAAGATGTTCCCCCTCTGGCACATTTCTGCTTCGGAAGCAAACAACCTTTCAGGCGGTTTGGCTGTGTTATGGGATCCTAGTTGGATCAAAGAAAAAAAATATAGTTATCTCGCGAGCATCCTCATCTCGGCTCAAATGAGAGGGCATAAATGTCCTATAAATATTTTGAACATATATGCACCCTACAAGAACAGACTATCTTTCTGGGAAACTCTTTTTGCTTCAGAAATATTTGATGTTGAATTTTTACTGATTGCAGGTGACCTTAATATCACTTTAAATATGGATGAAATCTGGGGCATAAACAAGAAAAAGGATCCCATCGCTGACAGAATTAAGAATGAGTTTCTAAGCATGAACTTTGTTGACACCCCCCCTCGGAAAATGGTAGGGTCGAGAAAGTTTATATTGCCAAGAGAATTGACAGATTTATCCTTCATGCTAGTCTAATTGACAAATTAGGCATGCCTTTTTCATCAATTGAGAACATCTTCATTTCTGATCATAGACCGATTATGCTTGGATGGAGGGGAAAGGGGTTTAGAAGAGGTTACTCTTTTAAATTCAACAAGACATGTTTAGAAGACACGGAGTTTAATGATATCATTTCAAAATCCTGGTATGAGATGTCGTCTCCCGAAGGTTTTCCACTTCTAATGACTTTTAGTGACAAAATGGAGACCATTCGAAAGGTGGTTAAGGAGTGGCAGTACAAAAAAAGACAAGCGAACAGAAAGGAGCTCCGGGAGATTCAAATGGAATTGGATAGCATCGCGGATTCCATGGCTTCACACATGCTTCCGTTCAAAATTAGATGTCGTATTAAGGAGCTCCAAAAGGAAAAATCGAAAATTTTAGAACAAGAAGAATCTTTTTGGAGGTTAAAGAGCAGAGCGATTTGGTTGAAGGAAGGGGATAGGAATTCAAAATTCTTTCATAATTTCGCCAGCTCCAGATGCGAAAAGAATTCTATATGGAAAATCAGTGATGGGAGAGGAGGGTTTCTATATTCCCAACAGGACATTTCAGATGGGGCGGTGAAATATTTTGAGAACTAGTACAAAAGGTCTGAAGTATGCAAATTTCAGGATATTTTGTGGGGTATTGAAGTGCTTCCTCGAATGTTTGATGATGATCTAAATGACAAAATCTTCCAGCTGGTATCCGAGGAGGAGTTGCTGAGAACTATGAAATCTTTTAAAAGGGACAAGTGTCCGGGTCCTGACGGTTGGACGATAGAATTTTTCATTCACTTTTTTGATCTTATAAAATCAGACCTGTTAAGGATGGTGGAAGGATCCAGGATGTCAGGTAACATCAATCAAAAAACCTCTTCCACTAACATAGCACTCATTCCTAAAAAAGGAGACGTTGAATCCTTCAAGCACTTTAGACCGATCTCGCTTTGTAACATCTCTTTCAAAATTATATCGAAGATCATAGCTGAAAGAATAAAAGGAACCTTTTCAAAATATCTTTCAAAGGATCAGCATGCCTTTCTAAAGGGAAGAAATATTCTAGATGCAGTTGTAAGCACACAGGAAGGCCTGTTTGCCATACACTCCAAAAAAAGTGATGCGGTTATTCTCAAGATCGATCTCTGCAAGGCATACGATTGCCTTGATTGGGGCTTCACTAGGTGTCTGCTTGCAAAGATTGGTTTAAGAGCCAGCATGATCAACTGGATCATGGCCTGCGTTGAAAGGGTGGACTATGCGATCATCATTAACGGGATTCCATCTCCTTTTTCCGCGCGGCCAGAGGCCTCCGCCAAGGATGTCCCCTAGCGCCGCTCTTGTTTATCCTGGCTATGAACTCGCTTAGCCTTCATATCAACAAGGCTGTCATGGAAAAAAATGTCGCCCCTGAAAATTTGTAGAAACATTTCAATCTCTCACAATTTATTTGTAGGTGATATTATTCTATTCGGAATGTTTTGCAGGTTCACTTGGATTTGCTTCTATGAAATCCTAAAAAAAATTCAAACGGCTATAGGATTCCAAATAAACTATGCGAAGTCAACTATTTTCCACAATGACTCCAATCTGGATGAAGTTGAATGGTTGGCTAGCCTATTTGGAGTCAAAGCACAATCCATCAGTCTTGGCATTAAATATTTGGGTTTTCAGATAAAAGAAAATGGATACTCAAAGGTAGATTGGAATTGGATTTCAGACAAATACTACAGGAAGATTTCTACTTAGGAGTTTAGATGTCTAACTCTGGCGGGAAGAGTGACCCTGGCTCAATCAATACTGAACCAGCTCGTGGTTTATTGGGCACATTTATATTTCCTTCGTGCAAGTATAATTCAAAATATGAACAAACTTACAACGAATTTTATTTGGGGC
Organism: Pinus taeda; assembly: GCA_000404065.3. NCBI lineage: Eukaryota > Viridiplantae > Streptophyta > Pinopsida > Pinales > Pinaceae > Pinus > Pinus taeda. The sequence goes on along the minus strand of APFE030123626.1, from coordinate 5,858 downwards.
GGTCAAGCAGAGAAAATGAAATACCATCTCTCAAAACTATCCAATATCTCGCTGCCAAAGAGTATGGGTGGATGGGGTTTGCTCGACATGCGCACTTTCAAGAGGGCTCTCCTATGCAAGTCATTGTGGAGAGCGATTCATGGAGAAGGTTCATGGAGTTCCATTGTACAGAAGAAATATTTGGGTAGGAAGGATCTATCTTTTTGGTTCAGGGAGGGAAGGATCAGCGCCCCATATGGCTCTTCAATTTGGCTCAGCTTTCGTAAGATAGAAAATTATTTTTTGAAGAACTTAATTTGGCGTTTTCAATCTGGCAAAAAGATCGTTATCGGGAAAGACCAATTCCTGTGTGGAGCCGAGGAGATCAACATGCCTGTATCTTTATTAAATTTCTTTCATAGAAGGGGACTCTTCTTCTAGGATAGTTTGATTGCGGAATGGCAGGGATCTATTCTACTGTGGAAAGATGCAGGAACTCTGGGATGCCTGGTCCGATCGCCCTTCAATGGGAACACATCAGGATGTGCCTAAGGAACTGCGGCCTTTTTCGCTCTGCAGAATCTGACAGTCTCACCTGGAAAAATTCGATAGGATTGAATAATGTCCACGTCAAAGATGTATTTCTGAATCTAACTCGTCTTAGGCAGCCCTCTCTCAATCCTATCTTCCCTCGCATTTTTTGGAAGGCAGATTGCCTGCCCAAAATGATTTTCTTTGCCTGGATCTCGTTCCACAATAAGAATCTATCCTGGGAAAACTTAAAGAAGAGGGGATGGTATGGTCCCGGTTTATGTCCTATTTGTAGATTAGAGGAGGAAAACAACGAATATGTATTTTTAGAATGCAAAAGTACCCGACAATTATGGCATGCTCTCGAGAATCATTATGGAATCTAGCACAATATCCACGCTTCAATCATTGAAGTGCTTCTCTGGTGCAACGAGGCAAAAGAATCATGGAGAACAATTTTCATTATCACTCTGTGGAGTATATGGAAGTGGCGGAACAATTCTATTTTCAATGGCTGCAAATCCCCTTTCTTGGAAATCTTTTTCAATATTGTTTCTCTTTATTAAGCTCTCCTGCAAAAGTCTCTCAACCAAAAAAAGGGCGCCTGCAAAGAACTTTCAATGGATCCTTCAATTTATCCAAGGGCGTACTTCGATGGAGCTAAACAAAGAGGCTCCTGTGGTTGTGGTGTTACAATTATGGTAAATGAAAACAATCAATTCTTCATCCACTGGAATGGCGGGAGAGGCACCAACAGCAAAGCTGAGGCGATGGCCCTCGCTGGCCTCCTAAAATTTTTCCTCTTTCTAAACCTACAGGATGTCTCAGTTTTTGGAGATTCAAAGGTGATGGTGGATTTCGTCTCTAGGAAAAAATCATATTTTCATGTCGCACCTTGTAGGATGGATGGATAGGATCAGTTTATATTGGAGGAGCTTGGAAGGTGGCTCCATTCATCATATCAGCAGGAATCTAAATCAGCACGCTGATTCCCTGTCAAAAGAGGGTCTTCATGCTGCTCCGGGTCCTTGGTTTTTGCAGGTTTCATCTGAAGGGAAACTTTTTCCTATACAGGAATTTTCTCTACTTGATTTCTAGTTTTCGCATGCAATCTCTCAGGTTTTCTCTTTTGCTTTTTATTTCATATGTCACTGTATCTGTCTTATTCCTCATGGAAATCTACTCCTTTGACAACTTTATGTCCAAAAGATGAAGAAAATCTTGAAGATGGTCAATTTGCATGTGTCGTATGATACCTGTGTAGCTGGATTTAGTCACCTATCTGTCATTCTCTTGGCAGGCGCTGTTTTTGGGATATGATCCAAGTTGTATGATTTCTATGCCCCTGTTTTTGAGTCTTTTTCAGAAATCGGTTGTATATGTACGCCTATTTATATTCCTCATATAATATAACATCATGCTTTTTCTTCCTGAAAAAATATTAAAAACTTATGTCATTCCAATAAAACTAATGCAATTAAAAAGGCATATAATATTTCAATCTAAAGTTGGGAGAGATGAGTTGAAATGAATGGCCAAATGACCGCGTCGAAATGGCCAAAATTGACAAAAATATACATGTACTAAGGCTTGGAATATCTATACTCTAGTCAAATTACTTTATATTTATGGCTTGAATGATTGATATTATGGTAAATAGGTATTTATAGGGTTGTTTATTTTAAGTTTTGGTTTTCGATTAATTTGATTTAAAATTTAAAAATAATATTATTTTTTAATTTTATTAAAAAAATTTAATATTTATTTATATATTTAAATATATATATATTTTTTCTCAAAATTTATATAAACCTAAAAACTGAAATATCTAATATTTAAAAAATAAAAATTTAATTTTCATTCCAACTACGTTAAATTTTCTAAATTTACCTTTCTAAATTTCACGACGGATTTTCATCAAACATCGCTGGCATATGTTCTCTACTCATAATACGATGTGGACACATGTTCTCTATCTGATTTTTCCTTTGTGGCTTCAATGATACTTTACCGGGGACATTGTCCCATTCCTTAATTTGTGATAATAACCTTAATGATGGTTGAAGCTATATTTACTGCTTTCACTGACTTTTATTTACTGCTTTAACTATACTCGTGGGTCGGTGGCCGCCTAGGCTCTCGATGGGTAGAAATTTCAATTTCAACTTTGTTTGACAAATTTAATGGTTTCTGCCACTCTAATGCGCATTTCGATGCCGACTAATCACTTTATTACAGAATATTGAAAAGAAAAATGGCAAATTGCCTGTCCGGTCAAAAATTTAAACGTACGTAGAGATAGATGCTTATGGTACCAAACTCCTTAATTATCTGACCATGTGCTAAACATATGGAATCTTGAAAACTTTTGATAATCTTGACAATGACGACACCTAATTTCTTCTTTTTATTCACAATGTCGCCCTATCGCCCTATCGCATCTCTTTAATGAAGTTCAATCCTGCAACAACACGGTCCATACCTTATCAGGAAGCTGTGCCTCTCTTCACCACAAAGGGGCAGGGCAGGGGCAAAGGCACCATGTGATTTTCGGGTAGCATATACCCACTGTTTTGTTGGAATTTTATGGTGAATTCCATAACACAAAACATCATAGAACAATTCTCTGATATGATGGAATTTTCTGCTAAATTCCTTAACAAACAGACAACACAAAACTGCTCTGTTTTTGCACAGAAAACTGATAATTTTGTTTTCTGGACTTGGTGTTGCAGCAACAGGAATCGGTGTTGCAGCAACGCTGATCGTGGTGTTGTAGCAACGGGAAAAATACTCTGTTTTTTTTTATAACACAGAAAAAACAGAAAACTGTTTTTGACGCTAAGTTACTTTAAGAAAAGTGATGTTTTGTGTAACAGCAACTAAATCAAAGGGCGTCAAATCACTAGTAGACTTACAGAGAAATAACAAAGTGTTTTTGACACTTAGTGTAACAACGACTGAAAACAGTAAACTGATAAACTGTAAAATTGTATTCATGAACAATAAGCAAGCTGTTACAAAAATCTTAGCTGTTACAAGAGGAACGCTTCAATTCCAGAAATCGATTTTCTCTAACTCAGAAAATCGCAGGTTCAGCACTGCTGTGCACTTACAGAAGAGACTCACTATGTTCTTCTAACCTTCGCTCAAAAACAAAAACAGAACTGTTGTTCTAAATCACAGAAAACAGAACTGTTGTTATTTTCTGCTTACGCTGCCTCTCTTGCACTTCTTCTCATGAAAAAACAGGACTCTTGTGCGTTACATTTATAGGAAAATAAAAATCTGTTTTAAACAATAAACTAAGAAAAAAATCTACTGATGTTTATCTCTGTATTTATTACAAAAGGCGGTGATGACTTTTCAGCAAAAATAAGACGGCTGTCTGCAGGGGATTTAATTCTGAATTTAAAGTTCAAAATATCAGTGGACTTTTGCAGCACCGAACAATCTGAAATTAATTGCTGAAGATCAGATTTCGGTTCAGTATTAATTGTTTGCAGTTGGAATTAAATTCCAACACTCCCCCTTAATTTCAACTGCTGCATACCCAGACATTTTCTAAAATGATCAAAACCTTTCTTTGGCAATGGTTTTGTCAAAATGTCAGCCAGCTGATCCTCTGTTCTACAGTGCTGCAAAACAACTTCACCATTGTTAACCAATTCACGTATGAAGTGAAATTTAGTATCTATGTGCTTTGTTCTTCTATGAAAAACAGAGTTTTTAGACAAAGCTATTGCTGAGCTATTGTCACAGTAAATGGTTGTGCCATTTTCTTGTTCATGACACAAGTCTCTGAGAACTCTTCTCAGCCACACTGCTTGGCATGCTGTTGCTGTTGCTGCCACATACTCTGCCTCTATTGTTGACAAAGCCACAACTGGTTGCTTCTTGGAAGCCCATGAGATGGCTCCCGATCCCATATGAAACACATATCCTGATGTGCTTTTCCTATCATCAACACTTCCAGCCCAATCACTGTCCGTGTATCCTGTCAACATGAAACTTTCAGAAGAGGAGTAAAAAATACCAAACCCCTTCGTTCCATTCACATACCTTAGAATCCTCTTGGCTGCCTGCCAATGAGTCTCTTTCGGTCTTTCCATAAATATGGAGATTAAACTCACAGCGTGCATAATGTCTGGCCTAGTTGCAGTCAAGTACATAAGGCTGCCAACTATGCTCTTGTACAATTTTGGATCAAAATCCTTGTTGTTATCTTCTTTGGTCAATTTCAGCCCCATTACAGTTGGAGTCACAGCTGCCTTGTTGTTCTGCATGTTAAATCTCTTCAACACAGCTTCTACATATTTATTTATCTTGAGAAATGAAAACACTATTTTCACTTTGGTCTACTTCAATTCCAAGAAAATATCTTAAGAAACCCAAGTCAGTCATTTCAAATTCACTTTTCATGACTGCTTTAAAATCAGCAATGAGAGAAGCATCATTGCTAGTAAAAATCAGATCATCTACATATAAAACAACAATGATAAACTTACCGTCATTCTCCTTTATGTAGAGTGTGGGTTCACCATCACACTTGTCAAATCCATTCTCAATCAGATAAGCATCTATTCTGTTGTACCATGCTCTTGGAGCTTGCTTCAGCCCATAAAGAGCCTTCTTCAGTTTACAAATTTTATGCTCTTGGCCAGCAACTTCATAACCAGGAGGTTGTTCAACATAAACCTCTTCTTTCAACACTCCATTCAAGAATGTAGATTTAACATCCATCTGATAAATCTTCCATTTGTGTTGTGCTGCAATAGACAACACTGTTCTGACTGTTTCCATCCTTGCTACTGGTGCAAAGGTTTAATCATAGTCTCTGCCTTGTTGCTGCTTGTAGCCTTTCACAACAAGTCTTGCTTTGTGCCTGTCAATCTTGCCTTCAGCATTGCTTTTGGTCTTATAGACCCACTTAACTCCAATGGATTCTTTGCCTTCAGGGAGGTCCACTAACTCCCATGTTTTACTTTTTTCAATTGCACCAATTTCTTCATTCATTGCTTCAATCCATTTATCTTCATTTACAGCATCTTCAAAATGCACTGGGTCATCAACATGACAATATAAAGCGAATAATGAATTCAAACCGGTATTGGTACTTACCTCTCCTTGTTCATAAATCTCATTCAGATTTCTGAATCTTGGTCTTCTTGGTGTGCTTGGAGTTCCATCCGAACTTGAGGTTATTTCAGATCCCCGTGGTGTGCTTGGAGAAGCACTGCCTTGACTTCTTAAGGCTGTTCGAATTCCAGCTTGTGGTGTGGTTTGCTGAATTTGCTGTGGTGGAGGAGGAACCACCAAGGAAGGATTATTTGCTGCTGTCCCTTCCT
>APFE030123625.1:114279-148275 GCA_000404065.3 Pinus taeda | reverse complement strand
ACACAATACAACTCAGATCTGATCTCCAAATCTATTCCACTGCTTGCCTGCCTCCACTGCTCAACACCTGCTCAAGAAAATGGATGAGAATGGTTGAACCAAACTCGTATTTACCTCAAAAGAATCACTCACACTAGGAATCACATGATAAGAGGCTATAATCACTTGGTATTGGCCAATTCTCATTGGCATAACTCAATCCCATTGATTGTGCAAATCCTCATGCACAACTATAGTCACAATTGATAGCAATCTGATCCTCTCACACCTGTCCCTGCTGAATTGAACATGCACTAGCATGCAACTGAGTTAATTGATGTATTCTTTAGTTGCATTATGAATTAATAATTAGTTTAATAACTCATCATTATTCTATTTGCAGTTAGACTAATTATAACTAGTTTAACCAAGTCAAATTGAACACAACTCCATCAACTCCACAATCAACTCCACCAAACTCAACTGATTGAGTTCTAACTGAAGTCATGCATGCAACAACTCAATTGACCCACAAAGAAAACATATTTCCTTCTGAAAACTGCATGTGCCACATCTGTAGCTCAAACTAAAGTGCTCCAAGAGAATAAGATAAAGTTTATAGTCTAAATATTATAAGCTAATAATATTTGACTGCTCTATAATTAGACTTGACAGTGTCACCGCTGTTGTCTAAAAAAATAGAAGTCCATATATTTTTCCAACTTGATCAATCATCCATAAACAACAACCTGCAATCCATAGACATGATCCATATGTCTAAAAATAGACATAGTCTAAAAATAGACTTTGTGCCATAATTTGTCTGCGGGCCCACTTAGTGAAGGCGACTCTTTTCACTAAGCTCCATCATCTTGTTGCAATTTCAACACTCCCTCTCGACAAGATATGGATTATCAGCAACCTCTATCCTACCTCGGTGGTATTTGAATTTGCTCCTGGCCTGATCCTCCGTTGGAATGTATGAAAGTAACATGATCCTCCACTGCACACAATCTCTGATATGATGGTACCTGATGTCAATGCTGCCATATACTCGGCCTCTTGAGCTCCCTGCCCAATCTGCATCAATGAAGCCACATAGCCTCACCTCATCCAATCTATATCCCGATGTGCCTCTCTTGAGCCTGCACACTTGCGACTCCACCAACTACTGGTAACCAGTGGCATCCACTACCTCGGCTGAAGTAGCATCCTCCTTCCTCCAACCTCTAGGAAGGAATGCAGTCTTCACATCCAACTGATGAAAGTGCCATCCCATCTACGCTGAGAGAGAAAGAATCGTCCGTATGGAAGAATACCTTGCGACAAGTGCAAAGGTCTCCTCATAATCAATCCCCTCTATCTGTGAAAAGCCTCGGGCAACAAATCTTGCCTTGTACTTCTCCACACTCCCGTCAACTGCCTGCTTAACTTTGCAGATCCATCTCGAACACACCACTGATTCCCCTTCTGGTCTAGGAACAATCTCCCATGCATTGTTTCTGACAATAGAATCATACTCTTCCACCATGGCGTCTACCCATGCGGGATCCTCCACAGCTTCCTCGAAAGAGGATGGCTCAGTCACAACACACTTGCTCATAAGAGCCATGTATCCAGTGTAGCGATCAGGTGATTGTCTTTGTCTATGTTGGGCTGTAGGTGGTCCTACAACTTTCTCTGCATCTTGAGCTAGTCGCTCAGCTTCTGTAAAGTGCTTTCGCCCTCTGATGGTTGGCGTTACTTGAGTGGTCTCTTCCACTCCATGAACCTCGTCCTGTGGTTGATCCACGTCCTAAAGCTCATCCTTAGGAACTAATAGCTCCTCATCTGCATGCAAGTGTAGCTCCCTGTCAAGCGAACACTTCATGGCTTTCTCCTCCTGAAATTTTATATCCCGTTGCACAACAGTTTTACCACTGTCTAGAAAATACACACAATAGTTGTGGGGCGTATCAGTGTACCCCACAAATATCCCAACCTCAGCGATCGGATCCAACTTATTCCTGGCATCCTTCATCACATGCATGTAAACGTTAGCACCAAAAATCCTCAAATGATAAAGATCAAGCTTCTTACCAGAATAAGCCTCCTCGGGTGTACTCATGCCAAGTATTTTATGAGGACAACAGTTCTGCACATAAACTGTTGTATTGCATGCTTTCGCCCACAAGTGAAGGGGTAGGCCCTGATCATGCAACATCGCCCGTGCAACACCCACGATCATTCTGTTCTTCCACTCAGCTACCCAATTCTGTTGTGGGTTATGGGGAGCTATGAGCTCTCTTCAAATCCCTTCTGCCTTGCAGAAATCCTTGAACTCGTCTGAGATGTATTCACCACTATTATCGCTCCTAAGAGCTTTCACCTTCTTCCCCAACTCCTTCTCAACCAGTGCTTTGAATTCACAGAGCTTTGAATATGTCTCGCTCTTCTTCTGCATGAAGAAGATCCAGCACTTACGAGAGAAATCATCAACAAAAATCATAGAATACCTGTGTTTTGCTGTTGAAGCTACTGAGAAAGGTCCACACACATTTGTGTGAATTCTCTCAAGGATCGTCATGGCATGAATATCCTTCTCGTGAAAGGTGGATTTCACAAACTTCCCCAAAGTACACCCCTTGCACTGATCTGACTGTGCAAGTGTGCCTTTAGGAAGCCCTGTAGTGATCTGCTACAGTATCTTCAAGGCTCCATGGTGAAGGTGACCCAATCTCCTGTGCCACAACTCGCCATCATCCTGGCTCACCAATCCTTCTACCTTGCCTGCCATTGTTGCACATTCATCTACATGCAACTGATAAAGGTTCCTTACTCAAACCCCTATCTTCTGGGTCTCACCAGTTGTCTTGTTGCGCAAGAAAGCTTTTCCCTTGCTGAAAAAAACATCATACCCCTTGTCTTCTAACATCGCCAAAGAGATAATATTCTTCTTCAATCCTGGAACATGCATGACTTCCTTCAATATGAAGGGTTTACCAGAATCCCTCTCAAAGGAAATGGTACCTATACTGGTCGCATTGTATGTACCATCATCACCCATCTCGATGTGCACTCCAAGATCTTTGTCCTCCAGATCAGAAAACAAATCTCTATCTCCTGTCATGTGAAAAGATGCACCACTGTCCAAGAACCACACCGATCCCATCACACTTGAAACCAAGCATGCGATCAATGAAAAATCAAGCTCAAACTGTGAGGCTAGAGCCTCTCCTGCTGCAGATCCAGCAACTTGCTTGTTCTTCTTCTTCTGCAGACAATTAGTGGCATAGTGTCCATGCTGGTGACAGTGAAAACACTTCACCTTGGACATGTCCTACTTCTTGCCTTTCACACCAGACTGAGAAGCTTTCTTTCTCTTCCCTTTCTTTTCTTTGGCAGCGAAAGCACAATTTTCTTCATCATCTCCCTTTGATGAAGGTTCGTCCCTGGTACTCCGCCTGATCTCCTCCTGCACAAGATCTGACCACAGTCTTTCCCATCCTGGCAATTTCTCCCGACCATTGACAAAGTCCTGATAGGAATGCCAAATCTTTGGAAGGCCAAGGAGAGTCAAGTTCACCAAGTCCTCATCATCGACAGTAACCCCCACACTTCCCAGCTCATCTCGACACTGAGTGAACTTCGTGAGATACTTGGGCATACTGTCACCCTTCTCGCATTTGATGTTTCTGAGTTTATCTTTGAGCGCCATCTTCCTCTGATCACTCTTGCTTTGGAATAATTCTGTTAGCAATTTCCACATCAAATATGGAGTAGCATTTCCATGGAGGCTGGACACAATGTGATCCTTCACGCCTTCCAACAGAGTCCTTTGACATTTTGCGGTCTTCTTTTGCCTAGCATCAGCTTGAGTAGCATCAGTAGGCTTTGGGACATCCGTCTCTATGAACTCCTTCAGCCCGTTATCATCCAATACTGCCTCCATCCTGTCCTTCCATGCAATATAGTTCGTACTGCCCTCAAGGGCATACTCCAATCGCAATCCTATGAAAGACATCTTAGTTTTGACACCAAGAAAACACTGCTGCAAATTTGAATTCCACCAGCTCCAACTCAACGTCTTCCGATCTAGAATTCGTGAGAACAAAATATTTCTCATACAGAGATTGACTGTATGGGCATTCACCGGATATCTCACCTTCCAAAGGAAGGATGAATCCAGAGGCTACCTGGCCCGATTACAGAGTCTGCCTGAAGAAATAGAATGTAAACACTTCCTGAATAGTAGATCTGATGATCAACAGCTCTGATACCATGTAGAAATTTTGAATAATAAACACATATTCAATGGAGATTATCCTGATCAAGTACTATTGCAGAATACATACACAATACATAAGCTCCTCTACGTTGATCATCAATATAATAGCATCAATAACAATAAAACATCAAGAGCATGCACACATTAACACAGTATGTAACCTGGGGAAAGCTTATGCTGAAAACCCCACACTATCTGTATATTAATGATTGAGAACATGTAACATTACAATAGTCAATACTTCTCACAAGTATTCAGCACTATCTCCACCTGTTACACACAATACAACTCAGATTTGATCTCCAAATCTATTCCACTGCTTGCCTGCCTCCACTGCTCAATACCTGCTCAAGAATGGATGAGAATGGTTGGACCAAACTCGTATTTACCTCAAAAGAATCACTCACACTAGGAATCACGTGAGCAGAGGCTATAATCACTTGGTATTGGCCAATTCTCATTAGCATAACTCAATCCCATTGATTATGCAAATCCTCATGCACAACTATAGTCACAACTGATAGCAATCTGATCCTTTAACACCTATCCCTGCTGAACTGAACATGCACTGACATGCAACTGATTTAACTGATGTATTCTTTAGTTGCATTACGAGTTAATAATTAGTTTAACAACTCATCATTAGTCTATTTGCAGTTAGACTAATTACAACTAGTTTAACCAAGTCAAAATGAACACAACTCCATCAACTCCACAATCAACTCCACCAAACTCAACTGATTGAGTTCTAACTGAAGTCATGCATGAAACAACTCAACTGAACCAAAAATAAAATGTATTTCCTTCTGACAGTTGCATGTGCCACATCTGTAGCTCAAACTAAAGTGCTCCAAGAGAGTAAGATAAAGTTTATAGTCTAAATATTATTATAAGCTAATAATATTTGATTTCTCTATAATTAGACTTGACAGTGTCACCGCTGTTGTCTAAAAATAGAAGTCCATCTATTTTTTACAACTTGACCAATCATCCATAAAAAACATCCTGCAACTCATAGACATGATCCATATGTCTAAAAATATACATAGTCTAAGAATAGGCTTTGTGCTATAATTTTCCTGGAGGCCCACTTAGTGAAGGTGACTCTTTTCACTAAGCTCCATCATCTTATTGCAATCTCAACACAAGTGCCACCCTAGGAAGGATTTCCTTCACCACCGAGACCAGAAGAAGCATTAGTTATAGGTTATACACTTTTCTGGAGCATAACACACAACCAGGAGACACCACTATGCAATCATTGGAGGGAGATTTGTTGGGAAAACATTATCCCGAGGATTTTGGAGATGGGTAGCTGGGAGATCATTTGGAGGGCCATTTGAGGAGGATTGCTAGAGTTGGTAGTGCAGAGATTAGTAGGATTAGTCACATCAACAAAATTCATATTTGGAGGAGGGCCAAGTTGTGAAGAGTCAATGTTTGAAAGTTGGAACCAAGGGAAACCCTTTCTATGTTTTTCTGGGTTTTGGGCAAGGATTACAATCCCAAATTTATAGAATTTTATGGGCACTCTAAAGTGGTAAAATTAGGAGGAAAATTCAGGAAGAAGTGTAGTTTTGGAGGCACAACAAAATTTTCTGGAGGTGTTGATTATTGTAGCTTTTTGGTTTTCTTGTATTCATCACCTGGTGCTTGTAGCTTGCCTTGTGAAAGCCTAGGTGAAATTTATCCAACTAATTTGTAACACAATAGATATTATTAATAAAATTTGGCTAGTTTGGGGATTTACAAATTTTTTTGCTTTATGTGTATGCATTTTGAAATTTTCTGTGTTATTTATTTGTGCATGTCTTTATTATCATTGTAAAATTTCCATTAGGAATATTATAGTGGTATCAGAGCATGATCTTGGCTAGTTGTGGAGTAGCCAACAAGATCATGGAAGATTTGGTCATGTATGCACTATGATGGGTGAACTATAGACAAACCCATGCCTCAAGGGAGAGTGAGTATCATTGAGGGAAAAATGACCCTCACCCACTTTGATGGTTCAACTAGGAGTTATGTCAGAAAATGGGTACAAGAAATGGACACATATTTCTGGCTAAACCCCACGAGGGAGGCAGATGCTATTAGACATGCCACTTTGCACCTGGATGGAGATGTTATGGAATGGTGGTATTGAGGGCTGATCCCTTTGGTTCATGTATGTATCACATCCTACAAAGAGTTCACACAGAGGCTCGTGGAGAGATTTGACCGAAAGGACACCAGACCCCCTCAAAGGGAGTGGATAGGATGAGGAAAGCTAGAGGATGAGACTAGGAGGAATTTCTACTAGTGGAGACCGAGCTTTATATGTCAGAAGCTCAAGGAGGAGGTTGGGTAGGAGGACACGATGTATGGTGAGGGGCACATCGATATACCTGATGTGGCACAAAAGTCACCATTGTTGGAGGCCTCTTTGGTAGCTCCAGCTGACACCTTGGTTGAGGGAGTAGAGCATACACTCGGAGGGCCATCTATTGATGTGATGCCAATAATTGATGGGGTACCCAGTGCTATGACCCAGTTTTTAGATGATGACCATCCACAATAGGTCGATGAGGTGCATAGAGGCATACTTGTCATTGAGGAGGTACCAGAAGAGATGGAGGGGTCTAGAGTAGTGACCAGGTTTACAGAGGATAACTGTGCTTTATAGTTTTATCAGTTTTGGGCTAGACTTCTAGCATTGAGAAAGAAGGCCATGACAGTATGAGAGGCCATTGTCTAGTAGAATGAGGAGTTGGAGGGCATGAGAGAGGTTGTTGCTGAGTTAGAAGCCAAACTGCCTCACGTTGGGGAACAATTGGTTTCCCTAATGGTTTAGTTAGAGTGCACATTGGAGTGATGGGGCAACCATACTAAGAAATTACAGGCCGATAGCACTAGTAGGTTACCACTACACATTGGAGAGGGAAAGGCAGAGTCACCTTGACATATTTTATCTGTTGACCAGGATGGTGATATGAGGTGACATGAGTTCCACAGGGTGCATCCTTCGCAGGATGGAGGGTTAGTTTCATGTACAAGAGTTTATGCTCTCAATCCTTCCCTTGGGGTTGGATGGTGAGAGATATTGAGTTGGTATCTAGTGGAGCTGGTTAGGAGGTTAAATGCATCCATGACCACAGCTCAGCGGAGGCTGTGGATTACCAGAGGGGCTCGACAGCTAGACTGTTGTTGGGATCCAGGTGGGATTCTCCATCACATCGTGGAGTTGGTAGGTCATGGTAGAAACTACGTGATGGACTCGATGGTTGGGTACACACACCTTTTCATATCCCCTTCAAAGTTCTTGACAACACTAGTGACAGGATGGATTGGCAGAGGAGAAGGCAGATTTCATGAGTTGTCATGGAATATTGATTGTGCATGGAGTCACAAGCTGATTAGCCTACTCTGGCAGGAGGTGGTAGGAGGAGGTGGAATCGACACACCATCAGACATGGCATTACACAGAGATGGTGCTCTCTCATTGATATATTATACATTGTAGCTATTGAGGATAGACACAATAATGTCATTCCCATTGGTGTGTGAGGAGTCAGACCGCTTAGGTCTTTCAGGGAAGACGGGGAGATGTAGCCCACATCATGGAGGGGTTACTAGCAGGATGGTGGATTTGATGATCAGACTCACCCACATTTTCATATTCCCATCAGAGTTCTAGACAACACTAGTGACAGGTTGGGCTAATAGGGGATCTAACAGACTCTATGAGTCATCTTGGCATGTTGGTCATGTATGGGGTCATTAGATGATCTGTGTACCCTTGCAGGAGGTTGTCAGAGGAGGTGGTATCTATAGGGTACCAGATAGTTCCTTGTATGGAGGGGTGGATTTCCCATGCATATATGGGGCACAATGGTCACTAAGGAGGAATACCCTAGTGACACCTCCATAGGCACATAGGGAGATTTTCTTGTTAGATCTCTCAGGGAGGATTAGGATGGAAGGTCATCTCATCCAAGAGTACGGAGATGAGAGGGTGGATACAATTGTACTGACAAGATGCGGTTTGATTCTTACAAACATAGTTTTAGTCCATGGCACCCAGTGGTGTATAGGGGAATGCAGTGGTGCACAATGATATGCAGTGGAGCACGAAGGTGCATGATGGTGCATAGTGGCGTGTAGTGTCGCACCAGGTTGTCAAAGGAGCAGTTCGCATCACATTCCATTACCTCATAGACTGACTAAGACATGTGCCTCTACTTACGTAGGGATTATTTGGATCTTGCATGAGAAGGTGATACCATGTATAGCTTAGGCAATTTTCTAGTGGGTATCTCGGCTTCAGACACTAGATTGGCACTTTATCGATGGTGCAAATGGCATACTTGGTGGTGATGATTGGATGGAGTAGGATAGATTCGCATACACTAAAATAGTCGCAAGCATCAAACATCTATCTATTGGATGCATTTAGGGGGTAGCTATTTTCCACATATGGTTTCCAACGATCATCAGTGCTATGCAGTGGCAGGCACAAGGCAGTTTCGCATACATCAGGTTAGTTCATGATATATTGAGCCTATATATTGATTGCATGAAAGGACTAGAGATGAGGGATGGATGGATTCCAGTAGTTGTCAGAGCTATGTTGTAGCAAGTCTAACTATGGGATCCAGGGGTTCAATTGGTTGATAGATCACTTTGTCTCATGATGAGCGAAGTCGTGGCAGAGAGTGCTCTAGTTCACTCTTGGGATGCCTTCATCATATGGCGAGGTAGGCTTTCCTAGTTGCTGCATAGGTTCAGGGTTAGATTTGTATGGGTAGGCTTTGGCATCATGGAGATACCTGGGTGAGATGTATTTTGCCTTTACGCATATTTCACTATCAGGTTCCAAGAGAGGAGGATACGACAAGGGTGCGATGGGCAGTCAGCTATAATCAGAGTAGCGCAACGTCAACATGGTGGCATTCTTTTGAGATTAGCATGGGACCCTTGTATCGAGGGATTCATTTATGACATGATGGTGCATGGATTTAGGGTGACCTAGTGGCACATTTGGGACCCCGGTATTGTGTGCAGTGACTGTTTGGGCCAACTGATCGAGAGGGTGCTTGTTTAGGCATTTCTTGAGGACAAGCAATTTTTGGTGGGGAGGACTGTAATCTCCCCAATTAAATTAATTTTTCTAAGATGAATCTATATTTTTGTAATTAGGTGTTGGGAAATATTTTTGCATGTAAACTTAGATAAAGTGGATGGATGGACTCCCCACTTAATTTTTGGAGAGATGGAGGCCACCAACATTAGGGAAAAGGAAAGATTAAATTGCTAGTGGAATATGGGGCCCACATGAAGTACATACTTGGGGAAGAAGGAATTTGAATTCCTTGAGGTAAATAGAATTGGTGGAGGGACCCACAAGGAATGCATGGCCAACAATTATAAAAGGAAGGAGTGAGGAAGAAATAGGGGTCTTTTGTCTATTTGAAAATCGAAATTGCCTTAGCTATTCAACTAAGCCAACATTGTCTTGTTTAGCACAAGAGCTTCCCAAGGAGAGAAGCTCAAGATTTCTTCAGTGGACTTCGAGTGCCACCCTAGGAAGGATTTACTTTACCACTGAGATCGGAAGAAGCATTAGTTGCAGGTCATACACATTTCTGGAGCATAACACATAGCTAAGAGCCACCACTGCACAATCATTGAAGATATATTTTTTGGGGCAACATTATCTCGGGGATTTTGGAGTTGGGTAGCTGGGAGATTATTTGGAGGGCCATTTGAGGAGGATTTCTAGAGTTGGGAGTGCATAGATTGACAGGATTAGTCATAGAAACAAGATTCGTATTTGGAGGAGGGCCAAGCTATGAAGAGTCAATTTTTGAAAGTAGGAACCAAGGGAAACCCTTTCTGGGTTTTGGGAAAGGATCATAATTCCAAATTTCTAGAATTTTCTGGGCACTCTAAAGTGGGAAAATCAAGGGGTGAAGTCAGGTAACAATGTAGTTTTGGAGCAGCATCACAATTTTCTAGAGGTGTTGATTATTGCAGCTTTGTGGCTTTCTCGTACTCATTACCTAGTGCTTGTAGCTTGCCTTGTGCAAGCCCAAGTGAAATTTGTCCAAATAATTTGTACCACAACAAATATTATTAATAAAATTTGGCCAGTTTGGGGATTTACATAAATTTCTTGTTTATGTGTATGCATTTCTGAAATTTTATGTGTTATTTATTTGTGCATGTCTTTGTTATCATTGTAAAATTTCCATTAGGAATATTATAGAATCCCTGAGACTAATTTCTCCAATTTCAGAAGAGCATCATAATGAATATGAGCCAACCTTCGGTGCCATAATTCACTTGGATGATTTGTATTATGAACCAATGCTAGTATTGGTCTTCCAGTGACCCTGTAGAGTCCTTCATATCTTATTCCCAAAGTGAATGCATCTCTAATAAGTGATCCAATAGGCCAAGTAAGAGCCTTTCCTTTGATGAAAGAAACCCTAATCCCTTTGTCTCCTAAAGGAGATATTGATACCAACTTCTTCTTTAACCTAGGCACATACATTACACCATGTAGTACAATATATTCCTCAGAATTCAAATGCAATTTTATGGATCCAAACCTTTAACGAGATGAGTGGAGTTGTATCCAAGAATGATTTTAAAATTTGACTCCCTTTCTACCAAATTAGAGAGAACTTCCTTGTAACTAGAGAAGTGATGAGTGGCCCCACTATCAACCAACTAACTATCCCATGAATCCAGAGGAGATGAACTAGTAAGAGCAGAAATAAGAATATATTCATATTGATTCGCAACATTACTTTCATACCTCAGGAGTTTTGACTTCTTTTGTGGATGACGATCTTTTTCATGGTCACTTGGAGCATCTTTTCTTCTTCTATAATTTCTTCCATTGTGTTCATTCCTTTGGTCATCTCTCCTTCTTTTATCATTGAACCTATTGTTGTTGCTTCTAGTATTATAATGTGGTCCATTGTTCTTCTCGGGGCAATCTTGAGCATAATGCCCTTTATTATGACAATTGTAGCATTCAATGTTCACATATTCCTTTCTTCCATTAGAATTTCGAGGAGGAGGATTTCTTGAATTTCATGGACCTCATACATGTCGGCTACCTTATCATAAATGTCTTTAGACCTTCTCAAGTTTCCAACATATGCAATTAGATTATCTTGTAATCCATCAACTATAATTTGTTTTTCTTTAAACTCACCTTTCTTGTGATTTTTCTTGGCAACAACAGATGCATTCTCTAGAGGCTTAGGTACCTTTCCTTGAATGTAGTCCAAAGCATCATTGTTATCAGCTATGATGTCCAACCTAACTTTCCATGCAACAAAATTATATGAGTCACCCAAATTCTCATTACTCTTGAAGTAGGAAGTCATCTTGAATTTTACTAGATCGGTTCTTTCAACCTTCCAAAGATGAGTGATTCAATGGTTGTCTCCTTTTGGGCTTGTCCTTCACCTTAGCTCTAAACCCATGTTAATTTTCATATTGTTCTATGATGTATCAATTAATTTAGCCCAATTCCAAACTTCAATTAGCAATATTTCCAATTACAATTAGTCTTTCCATTCATCAATAGTAATTGAAGATAGAACAATATATGAAATGACAAAGAAGAAAATCAACAAATCAACAAGATACACTAGATTTGGTCAAAGACCAAGGAAAAACCTCACTAGGGGGAAAACCATTTGAAATTATTATTTTATTATATTGTCATAAAATGTTCAGAAGAGAGTAGAATGAGCCCAATATAATATTATAAAAAATAGAACCCAACAACTTTAGAAACTAGTTTATAATGGCAGAATATATCATAGACAACTTGATTAAGACTTCATACAACTTTAGAAAACTTTAGATGATGGTCAACTGTAGTCAAACCCCTGGATGCTCCCTTCAGGTTAGCGTGCATGCATAAGTATCTCCCTAGATGCTACCTGGCCTTAGCATGTGTGCGTCTGTGGAAGAAATTTCCTAGTGCTAAGCATACCTTTGGAACATAACCCTAATTTTGTATGAACTTTAGATCTGTGACTTCAGACCCTTGTACAACCTTTTCCTTCACCAATGTGTCGAACCAAATCACATATAAGAGAAGAAGATGCTTGAATGTGATGATGTCCAAATGAGCTTCTAGGTCACTTGTATTTATAGGCTTGTAGGGGGTGTCCAACAATGTCCATTTGATGTTGAGGTCGACTTGTCCAAGTGTGCATGAGAGTGAAGCTGACCTGATCCAATATCCATGAGTGGGTGCACAAAATAAAAAACCAACTTCTGCTTATCCAAACAAGGTGATATTTAGGTCGATTTTGGTCCTCTCGAAAAGAGGAACTAAATTCCATCATCATCTCCATCAAATGAGTATTCAAAAGTGGAATTTGACTGTAGTTTCATATTTTTAACAATTAGTATAACAAAACCATTCAAGCATTTGTAATAAACATGGAAGACATATTAATAAATGAAACATACCTGTAGTAGCTTGTGCCTTTTATGTTGTCCTTACACTATCTAGAAATTATTCAAGGTTCCACATAAAGATGTTTGACTTGTTTACAACCTAGAACTAGACCATGCAAACTTCTTGTCAGTCCTAATAACAGACTTAAAACAAGGTGTGTGACATACCCTTAATACGGGATATTTGACAATTTATTTTTACTGCATTTGGTTTGTATTGACAAAACTATAGGAAACATTACTATCTAGACTGGAACTCCAAAATAAAACCACATAAACTTTACAACAAGGGACTGATTGTGACAGACTTTATGCAGACCTTACACCAATTAGTTATGAGCTACAAAATGAAAACACATGTTGGTACACAATAGTCATGGACTGACTATAATACAGAAATGTTCTAATATACTTGAAACATATTCACTGTGTATATGAATTATTGTCCACAAAGTCAATGATTGGGTTACTACCTTTATTTCTTGAAGTTATTCAACTTACACACAATGAGATTTCGGCTTGAATCATTGTCATATATTGACAACCATAGGATCACAAGACTCTCTATATAACCCTATAGACATATGTTAATAACAAACTTGAGTATACAACCTTGACAAGGCCACTTTACCTGCTTCCCTATTACAATCTACAAGACTCAATACACAAGAGTTAATACCCTATACACAACAATCCTAGACTAATTAATCAAAACATTGAAAAATCTAAACAATACACATGTTTACCCTAAGAATACTTAAACATTTATGTTTTCTACATGCCTTGACTTGTGGATGACTCCTTAAGAGCTCACATGCCCCTTCGTTGGTTGTTCAAAGGGTTCTTTATCACCTTAATGTATCAAGAATCACAGAGACATCCTAAAGATGCCACTCGCTACCTTATAAAAGGGTTGCAGGTCTACGATGTTGGAAGTGATCACTCTTGAAGAGGTGTCTAGCCCTTTCATTGACACTTTAACCTCCTCGCTGTCCCTACTAAACTATTCTTCAACAACAAACCACCAAAACCAAGCCTACTATGGATTTGACTATAGCCTTCACTGCCCTATTCCACTTCATGCAACAGGCTTGGTTCAAATATCACCTGTGGTGGGAATTCTTATCCTTCACTGCCTAAAACAAAGGTTTCAACATGTCTTGATCAAAATAGAAAGTTTAAACCAACACCAGATAGTGATGAGAGGAACTCTCACATTACTTAGATACTTATGTAATTTTTTCGCACTTCCTCAGATATCTGCGATTTAAGCCCAAATTTCAGACCATATACTTTTGATTAACGTTGAGCTCATTTGACCTTTTGTGAGAGGGAGGGTAGTTTTATAGTGATGTTAGGGTGTTATGGGTAGATATTTAGGTGAACGTTGAAATTTTTTTGGAGAGTGTTTTAAGGAGAGAATTAGATTATAAAATTTAATTAAAGTTCAAATGTGTATTGTGTATTAGGGTATGTGTGTATGGGAAGGCCCATTCTAAATCCTTAATAATAATAATATTACAATATTAATCAATATAACCATTATTTCATCTTAATTAATTAATGTAATGATAAGAAATCTTTAATTTAATTAGTTGTTACTTTTAATGAGAATTAAATAGTCCTTAATAATATTTCCTGATGGGGTTTGAGCCTAGAGAAGTGGAACACTAACTTTACCTTAATATCTCTTAATTCGGGAAGAGTTGTGTGGGTTACCACATATCATCCGAAATATGTTTTTGAGGAGAATCTAACAAGAGTGGTTAGGAGGTAAGAAACCATGAATTTCCATGCCAAATTTTCCACCAAAGATCAGGGTAGATCCTTGTGCTTCTTAGGTTGACAACAATGACAACCACCTATAAAAATTTAGAACTGATGTGAGATAACACCATGGATACCTATAGGGTGTAGGAGGGACAAGATAACATGGTGCATAACTATAATCAACTAGGTATAGGTTAGGATATGACAGATAGAGAACCTAGAGGATTTGTAGGACCTGGATGAGGATGAGTAGCTTTTGGATGAGGAAGGAGACCAGTTATCTATGACAACTATGGCCAACTTATTGATAGAGACTATCCTAATCCATGTTCAACTTGCACATATTGCTAATATTTGGATCATGTGATGGAGGACTTCCCATTGCTAATTATGAAGATCTAGGAGAAGGGGTAGAACATGCATAAAGTACCAATAGAGTCACACCAAGATAAATCATAGGTAAAAGTTACATTTGGAGGCATCAAGATTGGAATAGATGTGGAAAAACATACCAACACTAACCAATAATGGTTGTGAAAGCTACAAACCCACCCCCAAAGTTTGACCTTTAGAAGGAGAAGGAAACTTATAAAGAGGTGCATAGGGACATGGTCAAGATAGAATGAGATGCC
The DNA here is from genome assembly GCA_000404065.3 of Pinus taeda. Classification (NCBI taxonomy): domain Eukaryota; kingdom Viridiplantae; phylum Streptophyta; class Pinopsida; order Pinales; family Pinaceae; genus Pinus; species Pinus taeda. The sequence continues at coordinate 133,155 of APFE030123625.1, read as the reverse complement.
TCAGAAGATAGTCAAGTATATGGTATGCCCAAAATATATGATAATACTAAGTTTCCAAGGGCCCTGATGGAGGAGATAAGTTGGTTAAAGCCTTTTTAAAGAGTTGCTTGGATTTGATGTAGGACAATGGAGCTTTGTAAAACTTGCGCAATATGATCGATTAGAGTGCAAAGGAGTCAGGAAGTGGAAAAACACAGATATCCAAGCGCACAATAAATAAGGTTGTGCGAAAGAAGAGAACTAGCCAAGAGTTTAGGCTTAGTGCACAAATTGGAGCTTATGACATGAATAATATCATTCTTGATTTAGGATCGAATGTTAATATCCTATTGATGAAGATGTGGGAGATGATGGGGAGACCCAAGTTGAATTGGTCCCTTATCCAATATGATTAGAAAATAAGTATATAATTTTTCCTATTGGTAGACTGTTAATTGTGGAGGTATAATTAATGTGGTTATCAGTATGGATGATTTTGAAGTTATTGAAAATTTTGATGATATCGATCCTTATCTAGATCCGTTAGGGATTTATGAGGCCCTTGACAATCAAGTGATCATAAATATGAAGAAAAGGAAAATGATTTTTGAGTTTGGGAATGTATAAGTGAATTTTCCATTGGATACAAGTGAAGAATATTAGTACATAGAGTTTGTTTGAGAAGAGATGGATGGAGAGGTACTGGAAGAGATCAATAAGATCACCATGCATAAGGAATATTATGTCAACCTGACTGTCGATTGTGTGTTGAGTTGGTTCAACATTTGTTCGTGTGCTTTAGATTCTAAATAAGGGCTGGAAAATTGATAGAACTAGTTGCACAAGGTTTCTACCAGGAGTTGTGTTCATTTCACTCATGGAGTAAGGTGGATCAGGACAAAAGTGCATGATCCCCCAAGGTATGATGGTATAATTAATGTTGGATTTTTCTTTTATGAATTTGAACAGAAGATACCTAAGTAATTGACATTATTAGCCTTATATGTCACCTTCAAAACCACTTCTTCATGCCAGTGGGTCACACACATGGATAATATAGATACATGGTTGAAATGTAAGAATATATTATGTATTTGGTTTAGGTCTCAATCTGAGGTCAAGGGAGTTAAGTGTGTATGATAGGACTACCCCACAACCCAAGTGAAAGGTTGCATCGCAACATGGAATAGAAGGAATATACCACAAGAGGAGTGGGTTCATAGATTCATGCACCCCTTGGATACTATTCCAAGGAATTTGTATGTGGAACTCAAAACACATAGAGGCACTGCACAATGTGAGGAGAAGACTCAAAATTTTAAGGCCATGTTCAAATTTACAACTAAAGATGAGAATTTGGATCACACAGTTGAGGTGATGAAGAAAAATATATTTTCATCATAAAGTTGGAAGGACTAGAAGATGGTGCCTGTGTGTTCCGCCCATCAACATTTGCAATAGGTATGCCAATTTTTGGAATGTTATAATATTGTAGAAGATGTTGAAGAACATGAGGATTTGAGGGACTTGTACATTCCAGAGACTAAAGGAGAGGCATTGTATTTGGACTTGAGTTGGGAACGACGGATTACTCTAAGCCAATTAAAATAAAGAAGGTAAATATTGGTAGCGAAGAGAATCCAAAGATAGATTTGATTGGGGATTAATAGGATGAGAAAACCATAGAGAAGATAACAAATTACTAAGGGAGTGTTAATCCTTGTTTCTTAATACCTTTTCCGAGATGATGGGCATTAGGTGAAATGAGAATTATCCTCATGTTGGTTGCAAAGCCAATTAAAAAAAGACTGTATAGGATAAATTTGATATATAAATAGAAGTTAAAGAAAGACATGGATAGAATTTTGGAAGCTGGGATCATTGAGCTAGTGGAGAATTTAGAGTGGATAAGCTCTTTGGTAGTTCAAAACAAGAAAACATGGGAGATTAGTATTTGTGCTGATCTCAAAAAGCTCAATGAATCCTATGTACATGATCTATTTCCTACCACTTTTACGGATGAAGTCCTTGAAAATGTTGATGGTCAAGAGGCATATTCTTTGTTGAGAAATGGAAACAAGAGAGTCCAGTTTAATTTGTCCTTGAATTAAACTGGAAATTAAATTCGAATTCTATTCACATAGTAACTCAAAATAGTTAAATTAGGTTTATTAAACTTAACTTAGGAAATGAGTTAGAAGTATTTATGTCATCATGTGTATATTCTCCCTACTTTGTAGGAGTCCAGTGTGAGTTAATTGTGAGTTGTAAAATAGAAGACTAAGTTTCATGAGCCAGTTCAGTTAAATTAGTTCTCAAACTGATTGAGAAAACTAATAGCAAGTTAACAGACAGTGGTGTCACTAATGAACTCCACCATTGCTACTCTAGTTAACTAAATATTTACTCATCAGAAATTCATGCATGTCGATCCTGAGAAAGACCCAATTGAGACTAGAGTGTAGGAACAATGTAATATTTATTTTATATTTTGCTGAGTTGCACTGGCAGTGCATGCATTCAGGGACTAATTGTTAAGGGATTGGGTAGTTTTTAGAGGCTTTATTTCCCTTTAAATATAAGATATTCTCCATAGGAATTGCACATTGGAATAGAGACTTGGAGAGATTGTGAATAGGCTAAAATTTCAACCTGAGCTTTCTTATGAGTTGGAGATTGAATTTGTTGAGTGCTGGGATTGTTCTAGCGAGAACAAGCATTGTAATTTCATCTTGATTTTATGGATTAATAAAAAACAAATAGTGGGGTTTTGAGATGTGGCTCTCCCCGGATATTTATTGTGTTATGTGTCATTGTTTCTCTTCCTCTATTGATTATTATTTTCTTGATGTTTATGGGCTTCCGCTGTAAAGAGTAGAAGTAGATTCTTGTCTCTTGCTTTAGCAAATTGCATTAGCTTGTGAATCTATAGTATTTTCTACATCTTTCACTGATGGATTTTCTGGGTACCACCTGATCCATATCATTAAGGAAGATTGTCATAAAACTACCTTTGCGACAAAGTGGATATTGTAATGATCCCAATTGGATCCATGAAAAATAATCAAGATGCCATGATTGTATCAAAACAGGACAGACTTCGAATTTGTGAACAAAGAGTGATCAGGAAGACCTCTGATAGTGGCAGTTTGTAGCCAGCGAGGAACAACGAGGACCTCGGTCAAAGTGCGCTGATCGAGGCCCATGGAGACCGAGGAGGAGGCAAAACTGGCACTTGGGAAGCCCAGATCGGGAAAAGGAGGTTGTTTTTTATGCACGATTAGTGCTCACATCACTGGGAAAAACCCCTCGAGAAGGAAAAATCCCCAAAGTGCTTGGTCGCATGGAACCCAGGAAAACCGTGGGGAAAGTGCTAAGTCGAAAGGCGGGTCCCATGCTCCAAAACTGGCAATATATTGGGGGCATCCTTGGGCAATAAGCGGATTTGGAGAAAAATGAGTGATTCCATTCAGCGCATGATGCGTGGTAGGCAGATGAGAGAGAAAACCACTGCTCATTGCATGCTAACGGTCAAGCAAGTCATCCACGCGAAATGAGCGAATGTGGCAGGATCCATGGGCTCCAGATCTGATGGTGGAGATCACGCTCGATGGAGAAACTGGATTTGACAGGGGATTAAGCCGCGGCATAAAGAAATTCTAAAGTCCGATTTGACGTTGAGTTGGTGGATGAGTCATACCATAGTGTAATTGGAAAACTGAACCGACGAGGAATTGCTGGCGTAATTTGTGAGAGGACAAGTGGCTACTCCCTGTGAGTCGTTGACGATGACGTGGAGACAGGGAACTCCAAGTGAGCAGCAGCAGGCGATCCGATGGGGGCAGAAGAGGAAGTGAATAGTTAGGGACAAATTGGCTTTAAACCATGAACAAACAGAGAACAGAGGAGGGAATGAAGGAAGAAGAGAACGAAGATAGAGAAAAGAAGAGACAGTGAAGCAAGAAAGAGAAAGACAGAGGGCCGAGCTGACCTGCAGCATAAGGCGGCATCGAGCAAACATAAGCTTGAGAGGTTCAAGTAATCCCTGAAAGGATTTGTTGAGAATTGAACACCACATTGGGCTTCTCCCATTAAAGACCAAAGAGGTCAAGACTTGGAAAGGAAAAGAGTCTGTGCACTCTAGTGGCTTGGGGAATCCAAGAACCACCCTGCCAAGCAATTCCATTTTAGGAGACTCAGATTGAGCTCCTCATTGTAATTCTCTACTTTAAAGACACAATACAATAAGGCCACCATTGGAGGCTAGACCAGAGATGTAGCCCTGGAGAATAGGGTGAAATCCTTATTAATTGTTGTGTTCTTGTATTTGCTTACTGTATTCCTCTTACTGTTTTCCATTTTCCAGTGTTTGTGTATTTTGCAATCTGATCGATCTGTTTCCTAAAATAACATAGACACACACCAGCACATGAGTCTGTAATACCTTCATTCATTAATAACTTAATTGAGGTCACACAAGAGTGATTTTTAGATCAAGTGGTATCAGAGCTCTAGGCTGTAAGGTTAAACAAGCTTGTGTTGGTTTCTCTATTGAATGCTCACTAGATTAAAGCTCAAATTAGGAGAAGGAGAGTTGGTCGAAACTAATTCTGAAATTGGGAGAGTCTATCCTCGAAAGACAACGTTAGAAGAAGGTTCTATGGGGTCAGACCCTCAATTCATAGAAATTTTCCTAGCCATAAAGTTCATTGTAAAAGAGATGTATAGGGACTTTAGAAAACATAAGGATGAAGATTCATCATGCTCTAAACAAGACAAAGGAGAAGATGAGTCTCACTTCCATGACCGCTCAAAAGGAAAGGGGAAAGAGAAAAGATTTCTCACACCTCCTAACAGCCCTGAACACAAAAAGAAAGCATCTTTGATCAAACTAGATGTTAAATTTGATTTACCTATATATGATGGAGAGTTAAATGTAGAAAAGCTGGACAATTGGATTAGACAAGTTGATGTTTATTGCAGAGTACAGAACATCGATTCAGACAAGAGCAAGATTCAACTGGAAAGCCTACGCCTTGGAGGCACTGCCTTGGTTTTTTGGGAAGGAAGAACCCAAACTAACATGAAAAGTCATGGTAATACCATCTTTGTCCAGAGTGAATTTGTTTCTGCAATCAAAAAGTAGTTCTATCCATTTGCCTACATGCAGCAAGCCATGATGAGTTGGAAAACTCTTCAAAAATTGAAAGGACAAAGTGTGCAAGGGTACACTCAAGAATTTAGAAAGAGAGCATTGATTCTAGGAATCTCATTAGACTCACCAGAGACTTTTTTGAAGTACATTGGTCGTCTACACAGTTACATGAGGCACACCATCCTCATGTTTAATCCCACTAGTATAGATTAGGTATCTGTACAAGCTACTCATCTAGAAGCTAGAGGAAAGAATGGAAATATAGAAGTTGGGGGATCATCCCAACCCACTGCAAGAAAAAGTAAGGAGAAAAGAAAGTAGAAATGGAAGGCAAGGAAGGCTAACACTGCACAAAAAAGCAAAGTTTCATGCATTCACTGTAAAAAAGGATGGGCATGATGATGAGCACCATTGGATTCTGCATCCAGAGCTGAGACCTAAGAAGTTTGAGGGCAAGAAGAAGAAGACTCCTGCAGCTATTCAGAAAGATTTAGGGTCAGACTCGAGAGATGAAACAACCATTGCAACCACAGGTATAAAAGGTAAGAATTCTGAAGCATCTACTAGTAATTCTACACAATCTAGTATTGATGAAGAAAATGAGAGAAAAAGTCATGAGCTTTTCCATATTTGAGTTATTTCCAAACATCAAAATATTGATATTTTGTTTGATAGTGGCTCACAAGTAAATTTAATTTCTGAAGCAATTGTAAAGAAATTGGGATTAGCAACTACATCTCACAAGAAACCATACCCATTAGGATGGTTGAATGATAAAGCACAACTACAAGTGACTAGACAGTGAAAACTCAAGTTTTCTTTTGGGTCAGCATTTGTAGTTGTGGTTGAGTTAGACATGATTCCTTTGGATATATGTGGAATTGTTTTAGGAAGTCCTTACTTGTATGATAGAAAAGCTCTTTTATATAGAGTGGAGAACAAGTATCTACTTGTTAAATATGGAATCAAATACTTTGTAAGAGCTCATAAGCTCAAGAATAATTATACTCTCATAAACTCAGGGCAGATGAAAGTAATGATAAATTCATGCAAACAATTCTTATTGATGGTTGTAAAGGAAAATAAACCTAATAAAACCAATGTATTTGAGGGTTGTAATGCTAAACAACAAGCTGATTTAGAAAAGGTTGTTTTCAGAGTATGATATCTTGTTTCAAAGAACCTAAGGGTCTGCCACCCAAAAAGGAAATAGTGCATGATATTATTTTGCAGCAAGATGCTCCATTGCCTAACATTGGAATGTACAGGTTGTCTTCTTTAGAGAATGCTGAAATCAAGAAGCAGGTGCAGGAGTTGCTCGTGAAGGGGTTCATCAGGCCTAGCACATCACCATGTGGGTCACCAATCATTTTGGCGAGAAAGAAGGATGGCTCATGGAGAATGTGCATTGATTACCGAGCACTCAATAAGATGACAATTATCCCCTTCCTCACATAGATGATCTTTTAGATTAATTGAAGGAAGCTGTTTATTTCTCCAAGCTAGACTTGCACAGTGGACACCATCAAGTCAGAGTTACAGAACAAGATGCTTGGAAGACTGCTTTCAAAACAAAGCAGGGATTGTATGAGTGGCTGGTTATGCCTTTTGGCTTAACTAATTCTCTTGCTACTTTCATGAGATTAATGAATGATGTACTTACACCTTTTCTTGATGATTTTGTTATTGTGTATCTGGATGACATTTTGATTTTTAGTAAAACGTGGGAAGAACACTTAAAGCATGTTAAGCAGACACTAGATGTTTTGTAAAAGATAAAAACTTCATGTAAAACTCTCAAAATGTGAATTTGGCAAAACATCTTTGAATTATTTGGGTCATATAGTAGGGTGTGGTGAATTGAAGATAGATCCCTCTAAGGTGGCAGTCATTGTGAACTGGCCTAAACCCAAATCTGCTACAGAAGTTAGAAGCTTCTTAGGAGCAGCACAATATTGGAGGAAGTTCATTTCTAACTTTTCCTTAATTGCAGCTCCCTTACATGATTTAACTGGATTGAACAAGGTGTTTCAATGGGGAGGCAAACAACAGAAAGCCTTCGACACCTTGAAAGAAAAGATTAGTATAGCACCTGTACTAGCACTGCCTGATCTTCAAAGAGCATTTGAGATCCAAACAGTTGCACAGGTGCAAAGATTTTGTTATTGGCCAAAAATGAATGAGACAATTTCTAGATATGTAAGAGGGTGTACTATGTGTGCTAAACGCAAGCCAGCAATAGAAAACTAGGCTTGTATACTCCATTACTAGTTCCTTCTCACACTTGGAAAGTGTTTCCATGGATTTTGTTGGAGGACTGCCTAAATCTAGGAAAGGTCATGATTATCTGTATGTTGTTGTGGATAGGTTCAACAAAATGTGTATTTTGATACCTTGTAATAAACAAATTACAGCTAAACAAATTGCAAAACTATTCTTTGAACATGTATGGGTCCATTTTGGACTACCCACTTCCATTGTATCTGATTGAGACACTCGATTTGTGGGGAAGTTTTGGTCAAGTCTGTAAGAATTGATAGACACAAAAATGAAGAAAAGCACAACTTTTCATCCACAAACTGATGGCCAGACAGAAGTAGATAACAAGACAGTGATCCAGTTACTCAGAGGATATTGCAGCGAACATCCTAAGCTTTGGGATGAACATTTGTGTTATGTGCAGCATGCTTACAATAGAGAAAAACATTTTTGTACATAGAGATCTCCTTTTGAGACCTGTTTTGGTTTCACCCCAAGGTCTCCTTTGGAGTATTGTCTTTGGTAAAGATACCACAGTTGAGGGACACAGTGATGTGGATAGGACAACTAGGTTCATTGATCAAATCCAAGAAATCCACCAGCAGTATAGGAATAGCTGGAAAAGGGCCAAGCCAAATACAAGGCTAGGCATGACAATCATCAGATGGAGCATAGTTTCCAGGTTGGTGACCAGGTCTGGATGTATATCAATAAGGACAGGATGCAAGGTGAAAGTAAAAAGATAAAGCCTATCAGGTATGGACCCTTCAAGATACTTGAGAAGATTAGTGAGAATTCTTTTTGCCTTGATCTACCAGCTTACATGCATATCTACTCAGTTGTAAATGCAAATTTCTTGAGATTGTTTGAACCCTCACTAATTGAGGATCCTAAAGAGTAGAGTCAATTGCCTTCTATTGATGATCTGCTACCTAAATATCTTAATGAATTACAAGAGGACATAGTTTTGGATAGGAAGGTGAGGATGACACACAGAGGAGATGTTGAGTACCTTAGAATTGGGCTCAAAGTTTCAAAGCCGAGCAGTGCAAAGTGGATAGAGATTGGACAAGTGAGACAATTGTACCCTCACTTAGTCGATGCTTTAAAACCAACTTTTGGTGGTCCAAAAGCTTTTTCAGTGGGAAGGCCATGATCCGAATTAGATCCATGAAAAATAATCAAGATGCCATGATTGTATCAAAATAGGGAAGACTTCGAATTTGTGAACAAAGAGCGATCAGGAGGACCTCTGACAGTGGCAGTTTGTAGCTAGCGAGGAACCATGAGGACCTCGGTCAAAGCGCACTAACTGAGGCCTATGGAGACTATGCAGGAGGCAAAACTGGCACTTGGGAAGCTTGGATCAGGAAAAGGAGGCCGTTTAATCATGCATCACTAGGTAAAACCCCTCGAGAAGTAAAAATACCCAAAGCGCTCAGTCGCATGGAAGCCAGGAAAACTATGGGGTAAGCGCTAAGGTGAAAGGTGGGTCCCATACTCCAAAACTCGCAATATATTGAGGGCATCCTTGGGCAGTAAGCAGATTTGGAGAAAAATGAGCCATTCCATTTAGTGCATGACGCGTGGTAGACAGATGAGAGAGAAAACAACCGCTCATCATGCGCTAACGGTCGAGAAAGTCAATCGCACGAAATGAGTGAATGTTGTAGGATCTAGGGGCTCCAGATCTGACAGCGGAGATCATGCCCAACGGAGAAACCAGATTTGATAGGGGATTAAGCCGCAACATAAAGAAATTCTGAAGTCCGATTTAACGCTGATTTTGCGTATGAGTCATACCACAGTGTAACTGGAAAACCGAATTGATGAGGAAGAGCTGACGCAGTTCATGAGAAGACAAGTGGCCACTCCCTGTGAGCCATTGATGATGACGCGGAGACAGGGAACTCCAAGTGAGCAGCAGTTGCAATCCGACGGGGGTGGAAGAGGAAGTGAACAATTAGGGACAAATTTGCTTTAAGCCATGAATAGACAGAGAAAATATGAGGGAACGAAGGAAGAAGAGAATGAAGACAGAGAAAAGAAGAGACAGTGAAGCAAGAAGCAGAAAGACAAAGGGCCGAGCTGACCTGCAGCATAAGGTGACATTGAGTAGACAAAAGCTTGAGAGGTTCAAGCAATCCATGAAAGGATCTGTCGGGAATTAAGCACCACATTGGGCTTCTCCCATTAAAGACTAGAGAGGTCAAGACTTGGAAAGGAAAAGAGTCTGTGCACTCTAGTGGCTTGGGGAATCCAAGAACCACCCTACCAAGCAATTCTATTTCAGGAGACTCAGACTGAGCTCCTCATTGTAATTCTCTGCGTTAAAGACACAATAAAAGAAGGCCACCATTGAAAGCTGGACTGGAGACATAGCCCTAGAGGATAGGGTGAACTCCTTATTAATTGTTGTGTTCTTGTATTTGCTTACTGTATTCCTCTTACTGTTTTCCATTTTCTAGTGTCTGTGTATTTTGCAATCTGATCGGTCCGTTGCCTAAAATAACATAGACACACACTAGCACATGAGTATGTAATACCTTCATTCATTAATAACTTAACTGAGGTCACTCAAGAGTGATTTTCAGATCATGTAATTTCATTTGACTCGAGGAATGCGCCTGCCATATTTTCCAGAATTGTTGTTGCAACTTTTAAGGAATTTATTCATAAGTTTTTGGAGGTCTATTTGGATTATTGGATGATGTTCAACTTATTACAAAAAGAACATAGAGGTATTGTGGTTGATGTTAAAAAAATGCAAGTAGTTTCATATTTAATTGAATCTCAAGAATTTTTTTTGTTCCCCGTTCGACAATTTATTAGGTCACATTGTGTGTAAGCAAGGAATATTGGTGGACCCTGCAAATATTGCAATTATAGTTGATCTTCTTCTCCTAATTCCATTTGAAACTTACATGTTATTCTAGGTTAATTGCACCTATGTAGCCCTTGTTGAATAAGGAGGTACCTTTAAGACGGATGACATCATGTCAGTAGGCCCTAGATACTTTGAAGGAGTAGACAGTTAGAACAAAATTTTGATCTTTCCTAATTGGAGAATTTCATGTGCATTTGTATGCTTCGTCTATTTCTCTAAGAGCCATATTTGCACAACCAGGGGAAGGGTATTTGTATCACTCAATCGCATTTGTAAGAAAAAAGTTATCGATGACTAAGAAGGATTATACTACTACAAATTGTGAAGGGTTGGCTATGGTCTATGCCTTGCAGAAGTACCAGAACTACCTTATAGGAAGTAAATTTAAACTATACACTTACCATTCAATGTTAAGATACATGGTGAACAAGTTTGTGTTGGGGGGGCACATCTATAGATGGTTATTATTGTTTCAGGAGCAATATTTTGAAGTGATTGTCAAACCTAGGAAATTGAATACAGGACCAAGCTATTTATCCATGATTGCTACAGGAGAGTAAGGTAAAAACTTAGAGGAAAACCTACTAGATGCCCAATTATTCGTTGCTACAATGGTTGACAACTATTTTTCTAAGATTGCTTAGTTCCTTAGTATTAGGTTTGCTCCAACTAAGTAAATTTTTTTGTAGAAGAAGAAGTTGATTGTCAAGTTTGTGGATTTTCAATTTATTGCAAGCTTCTTATACAACTTAGGTGTTGATGGGATTCTGCGGAGGTCACCTTACATCATGAGGGTTCGATGATCTTGAAAGAGGAACATGAGAGCATAGTGGGAGGAAATAATGCAGGGAGAGCTACTGCGAAAAATATTTTGTGGGCAAGGTTATGGTGACCAACGTTGCATGTTGATGCTAAGGATTTTTTTAGGAATTACAACATTTATGAGAGTGTTGGAAAATCTTCAAGGAGAGATGAGATGCATTTGGCCCCACAGTTTACACTACAACCTTTTGATAAGTGGGCCTTAGATTTTGTGGGTCCTGTTAACCCACCAGCTAAGAAATCAAGTGCAAGGTACATCATTACTTCTCTATATTATTTGATAAGGTGGGATGAAGCAACACTAATAAAGGTTTGTAGTGTTGAGATTGTTGCACAATTTCTATTTGAAAATGTTGTCACTAGATTTGGCTTTCCTAGAATATTTATGAGTGAATAGGGAATGAATTTCCTTAATAGGACTATTAAAGCTTGACACAAGAGTTTGAGGTTTATCACTAGAAGAGTATTCCCTACCAACCCCAGCCCAATCACACAGTGGAAGCATTCAATTTTTTTTTGGAGAATGCACTAAGCTAAGTATGCAATGCAAATAGAGATGACTGGGATTATCGAATTCCAATAGTACTTTGGGCATACCAAACAACTTACAAGATATTGATAATACACACACATTTTAAGTCGGTATATGAACAAGAAGAGGTGATTCCAATGGAGTTCCTGGTACCTAGTTTGCACATTATTGTTTTTACACAGATGACAAAGTGAGGTGCTTTACAATGAAAACTTGGGGAGTTGATGCAATTAGAAGAGAAACACATGCTCACAGGATTTCATCAAAATTTGTAGAAGGCTTGAGACAAATATTGGCATGATTTTTTTATTGAAAAAAAGAGATTTCAATTAGAGGATCTTTTGTTTCTTTATGATATTAAGTTCCTAAAGCACCCCGACAAGCTTCAGATGCATTGGTTGGGTTAATATAAGATTAGGACTATTACCAACGAAGGTGTAGTACAACTCAAAATCCTAAGCAATGAACCATTAGAAGGCTATGTAAATAAGAGGTAGCTAAAACTATATAGGTGTTAGCTTCCTATACCAATAGGTTTCATTTTTCATGATTGATTGAAGAAGTGCCAAATATGTTCATTCTTTCCATGCTGTAAAGTTCCATATTTTGTAGAATTTCACAATATACTGGTGGTTAACTCTTACCACAGTTGATGAATAGCCAGATAGTCTAATCCTGGCTAGATCATGTTTGAATTTACTTGTCTTAGGATAGAGAATAAAGTTCTGTACAAATAGCTCAAGCTTGGCAGACAAGTAGTTAGGTAGAGAAGCAAAGGGTCTCAACAGCTTAATCTGAGCCCTGGAAGAGATAAGGGTAGACTTAGATAGGAGGGTAGCTAAAAGAAAAGAGAAGAATCAAGGTTTTCTAGTTCAAATGCACCCAATGAAAAAGAAGAAAAAATGTCAGGTGTACTAGGCTAGGTAGGCAATTTTTGATGTGGGAGGAGCAGGTCTGTGAGCAATTTGCTCCTTTGTAACAAGTTTCATCTCATAAAAATCATAAGGTGCCATGGCAAGGTGGTTACAAAACAAATGGAGCATGAATAATTTCCCTCCCCATTTTTCCAAGAAACACTTACTAACATTCCCCCCAAGGAAAATGAGATCTGCTCATTGCCTTTAATCCACTTCCTTTCATAGAAAAAACTAAGTGAAACTGTGTTTTCACCTAGGCAAAACAAGCCACATTTCTTGTGTAAAATTTTTTTATTCCATGTTGCCAAGTCTCCTAAAAACTTCATAACTTGGTACCCTTTCATTCCTCTATGCCTAAGTTTTCAATCTATAAACTTAGCCTTTGTCCATACATATTCATTCTACATATTCATATTAACCCCCTAACTCTACTATATAACTCCTATATAACTTTTTCCCTCCCCCTATTGTATAAATACATAAAAAAATATCCAAAAAACAAATATCCCGACCCTTGGCAATATAGCCATATAATAAATATTTTTGGGAATGATAAGGTTCACCTGGAACCTTATAATAACCCTTACTTCTTTAAAAAACTTGGGTTTCATTTAACCTTTGGTTATATGAATAACCAGCCATCCACAATCCAGAGCGGAAATACACTAGAAACCCCACAAAAACATTATACAATGCCAAAATATCAAGGTGGGTCCCCATGTTGCACCCCCGCAGCTTGCCATTCGTCGTCGACTGTTGGATCGGGGCTTTCAAATCCAACGGTGCGGAACCATATCGCAATGCCCCCAGCGTCTGAACGTTATGTTCTAGGAAAATGGCGATTTCACCACCGTACCAAGGATACACGTTGCTCACCTGCATGTATCGCGACCCCCCCGCTCAATACCGCCGCTACCCGAAAAGCGATGCGATAAAACCACTTACCGCCCTCGCTCCCTGTCGCTGACATCACATCCACGTCATCTCCACGTCATTGTTGCCACCTCAGCGCCAAGTCATCTGCCATGTCACCTTCCATACCTCGCTACATGACAAAAAATCTACGTCATGATAACGTCATCACAAAAAGTGCCAAAAATCCCATAAAGCCGATTTTTGTTAAAAAACCCGTAAAATTGGTTGTTTTTTACCATTGTTATTGTGTTATTTTACTGAGCTTTTGCATGCATACAACGACGAATTCACCAACAAACCTTCAGTCTTCCACCTCGACCACCATAGCTCGGCGCCCCACCCTGCAAATCGTCTTCCAACTAGCAAGTAACTCCAGTGCATTGTGAAAATAGGTATTTACCATAATCCTGCTAAAAACCCTCTGAATTTCGAATTTTCGTTGTGAAAATTGTCCGGGAAACCTAGAAACTTGTTAAAATTCACCCTGCTACCTGCACATAAATACACCAGGACCACTTATTCATCAAAAAACATGCACATTGCATACCCCTCTATACAATTTGCCCAGCAAGCTGAGAAAAACAGGTATTCACCTGAGTCGTGCTCCCAAGCTCCCTGATTGACTTCCCTCTACAAAATTGCCCACTGAAACTACCATTTTACCCACATTTTACTATAAAAACTACCAACTCCGCCCCACTCAGCAAATCTCTCCCATTTAAGCCGAGCTCTAGGTCTGTTTGGTCAGTAACTGCCAAAGGAAGGCCCTGAAACCATTGCTACTCATTCCTTGTAGAACAAACCCTCTAGGCTTCATTCTTTGCTTCAAATTCTGCCCACCAAAGTCAAAACAAAGCACTCCAAGCTGCAAATCCTCTGGAAAAAGCCCCAGGGCCTCTATTTTGTCCACTACTGCTGTAAAGACCCACATTTCAATCAAAAAACACCTGAGAACTTATAAAGATGGAAGCCCCTGCTCCCTTAGCCCTCAATGTGGCCCCTCTCAATGCCCCACATAAAGAACTGGAATTGTTACCCCTAGCTGACAAGGATTTCCAGATTAATGACATAATGGGTATCAAATTTCATCTCCAAGCCTTCTTTGAGATCAGGAATAGCCATAGAAACAAAGCTGACATCTTTGGGATTTGGAGTCCAATATGCCCATATACTACCTTCCTTGTGTAAATGCTTTTCCTGAACTCATTCACTAATGCCATGCCAATTATGAGCCCACTCAAAGGGCAGTGATGTCTCCTTTTGGGACAGTTCTATTCTATATCACCCCTGAATCAATAAATGAGATGCTGCATTTCAAACCAACTGGGCCATTGACTCCTCTTTCTTTGGGATTTCTGCTTGACCAAGGTGCCAAATTGCCAAGTGCAGAGATAACCAGAATTGGCAAAGTATTTATGAAACCCAATTTTCAACCTCAGGAACCTCCTCCATACCTGGACACTTGGTTTAATGAAGCAAGAAAGTTTATTATTGACATGATAGCCTACATCCTGGGATTCAAAACCAGTGAGTATGTAGATGAAACCACATTGGTTCTCTTATCCATCATTTCTCTAGGACAGCCCCCTGCTGTCAGGTATGACTATGCCACCTTCATAGCTGATAAGATCCATGAGAAATTCATGAGCATGGACAAAGAAAGAGTGTTTAAATACACATCATACATATATCATTTGTTGCTCTACTATCAGTCAGATAGCTTTCAAGTTCCCCTTAGAAAATTTGATGTCAAGGGAGAGCCAAGGTCTGTAATCTTCTGGACCCCAGTCTTCCACCATGTTTGCTATTCTCATTATACTTATTGTGAATTTATTGATCTATTCATATATCTAGCCACCTCTTTACTGATAACAAGTCCTCCATATAGACTTTCTGGTGAAATGCAGAGAATTCTATAGCTCTCCAAGAGCTATAGCATAGGTGACTGGTACTTTTACCAGAATCACACTGTGATCTGGATATATGGTTGTGAGCTGTGCCCCTATAAATTTCCAAAATATGTGCCAATGCGATTGTTTGCCCTAGAATACTTTAGACAATTCATCCAAGCAGATGTAATTCATTTCTATGAGGCCAAGAAAAAGGCACAACTTAAGATAAGAAATCAACTGGGCCCTTTCACCTTCAATCAGAGGGAAGCCTGGCAAGAGGTTATTGAGATTTTAGGGCAAAGACTCAAACTAAAACATAGTTTCTATTGGGCACCATATGACCCCAATCATTTTATAAGTTATAGGAAAGTAAAAAATAAGCTGCCAACATATGTTCACTGTCCAATCCTTGAAATCTAGCAATATGCTAATCAACAAGAGTGGCTAGAGGGCACATTGTTTGAAGAGATAACTGGAGAAGAGAAATTGGAAAAGGAAATGAAAGAGCTTGAAAAAACACTTGACCTGGACTCTTTTGGACAGGTACCCTTCAAGCTGCCCCAACACATTGGAGGTGATACATCTTTTGCTGAGAGCTCAGAGCAATCATCATGAAAGGCCAGTTCAGCAGCAAAGGGCAAGGAAGTAATGGATATAGAAAAACAGACCATGGCTGATCAACCCACCACAACAAAAGAACAGGGATAAGGCCAAGCTCCCCCAGCTCAAACCAAGGCATCAGAAGACCCTGTGCTATAGACTCCTCAAAATGAGGAAAAGAGCAGAAAGAGAGACAGAGAAGAGGATGCCCCTGCCAGTGGACCATCAGAACAACCAGGTGACAAGAGGTAGAGGTTGAATCCCTATTTTGAGGAGGAATTTGTGGAAGATACCACAAGCACCATGAGAGATCAGGAAAGGGCCAAGCAGCAAACATCTCCATTACCTGGCACTTCAGCTAGCTCATTCCAGCAAGAGCTAGAGAGGCAACATAGCGTGGAAGTGTCATACACCAGGCGTCAAAGAAAGCAAAGTTCAGATATCAAGAAAAATTTCACCGATATAAAAGCTAGAAATGATCCAGTGAGGATGCAACTTTATAATCATCTGATGAGGACAACACCTACCAATCAACAAAGGCTAATGGCTTCTTATGATATTCAAGAAAAGAAAATGATCCTTAGCCATTTCAAGCCCAAGACACAACAACCCCAGTCTGTTGTTGATTATATAAGAAGCAATCTCAAAGTTTTCTCTAAAGATATTCACCCAATTGACCAGATTGAATTACATAAGCAAACTGGGGAGATGGTGTATGCCATCCTGGCAGATAAGGCATTGCTTGCTCACAAACTGCAAAATTCATTGCACAATACCTCTGCCCAATTAGAATTAGAAAAATCTTCCTCCTTAGCTAAGGACAACATGATTAGGTCCTTAGAAGAAATCATCATTGAGCTTGGGCATAATCCTAAGGATGCAAAGGGCATCAAAGCACTAATCAAGAGGAAGGAGGAGGACATTGCAGCCCTCAAAAGGCAATTAAAGTTGCCAATTACAGTGCATCCACAAACTTCAGAAGTTGCACATCAGAAAGAGGAAGAGGACATGGTAAGTCTGCTAATGAGGATGAATGAGAGGTTGGCAGAAATAGAGCAAGCATTGGAGAAGGCAATTAAAGAGAAGTAGGGAGAGTCGACCTCCCAGCCATCTGAAACATCGCCAACAGGTGCCACTGCTCCCCCCACAGGTACAACAGTAGTCCCTCCTACCATCCCAGCATCAACAGCAGGTACCTCAGCTCCAACAGCAACAACAGGGCTAGATACCAGCATGGGCATGGATGAATTAATGAAAGCAGTAAAAGAGCTGGAAGCTCAAATGTCATAGCTCAAAGAGGCAAAAGAAAAACTAGCCAAACTAGAGGTGAGCTATGACAAGTCAAAAATAATAGTGGCAGAAAAAACCAGAGAAGTAAAGGCCCTGGAGAACAAGGTGAAATCATTGGAAAAGGATCTCACCTTACGTAAACCTCTAGCAGACATTAAAATGATCTTGTGGACCAAGATTGGCCAGTCTATTATTGACCAATGGTACTCAATGCAAACAATCCATGAACAAATTGAATTGATAGAAAGGGCCCAAGAGCAAATTCAAAGGGCCAGGGCATCATTGGGAAATATGCCTGAGCAGGCCAATAGGTGTTGGAAATAATACTGAGAGGGGGGGTGAATCAGTATTATCACATTAGTAAATCTTTTTCATTTCCATAATCAGATTCATATATGCTACTTCCACAACTTCTTATGATTAAGTTAATTGATCTTCAATGAGTGCATGAGACATTATCAACCATATTATCAGTTAACAGATGCAGTAACATAGAATAGATCATCACACATAAGGCACACACATGAACACCATGATATAAGGTGGAAACCCAATGCGGGAGAAAACCACCTGCTGCAAGTCATCTCAATCTTCTTCTTAATAAGAAAATCCTTTTACAATATTTGTACTGGTGCAGTCTTATACCAGTACGGGAGCTACAACCTCCTTTGTTCTTGTACTAGCCGATCCATTTACTAGTACGTAGGCTGCTACCTGTTACAATGCTCCAAAGATTCCCTTTTTCTTTTGTACTGGCTTAAGTATTAGTATGTAGGCGCCGGCCTACAATCTTCTCTCCTCCAGGTACCACGTTTCATCAATTTTCATACTGGATACACTGAAGCACAACACATACTCTGAAAGGCCATGTTTCATCCAATTTTCATACTGGACCCAACAACAACATTGAAGCTCATAATCAAACAACTTTCTGAATCACCCAATCACTAGATCAATGCATATACAATGAGAGTTATCAACCAGATCTAGTCCACCAGGTCTTATGAACCTGATCCATAATACTGAAGTTAATCATAATCATTCAATCAATCACTGTTGTCATCAGAACATAATATCAGAAACCAAACATCACTTCAAAACCCAGAACACAACAATGATAAACATGGATAGCTAAGTAGATTTCATGAGAAGTACGCAGCTTCACCCATATATCAACTGCGTATAAGTACGCACTGTTTCCAACTGCTTCCCTGCGTACGTGCGCACTGTGCTTGCGTACATGCTCTCTGTGTCCAATGAACTGCCTGCGCCCCTCCGCATCTACAACACTTCTGGTCCTGCGTATCTGCACACCTGCAACGCTTCTGTGCCTGCGTATCTCCGCACTTTTCTTTCACTGGACCTGCGTACCTCCGGGTATAGATAATTTCAAGGCTTCAAGAATAACCCAGATTGTCAGATCTACAGATCTGAACATTCGCCGAGGAGATATCAACCCATTAGTAGATCCGACTTGTAGTTCTCATGTTTCTCCTTGATTTAGATCTAGCTATCTCTCTTAACCCATCACTAGAATTTCAGATCTAGCTTCTTAAGATATTCAACCCAAAAGCATACGTAAGCCAAATGATCTCCTTTGCTTTATATAGGCAAGCTCTTCCTCAAAT
>APFE030123625.1:55027-110389 GCA_000404065.3 Pinus taeda | reverse complement strand
GGGGGTGAATCAGTATTATCACATTAGTAAATCTTTTTCATTTCCATAATCAGATTCATATATGCTACTTCCACAACTTCTTATGATTAAGTTAATTTATCTTCAATGAGTGCATTAGAACATTATCAACCATATTATCAGTTAAAAGATGCAGTAACATAGAATAGATCATCACACATAAGGCACACACATGAACACCATGATATAAGGTGGAAACCCAATGCGGGAGAAAACCACCTGCTGCAAGTCATCTCAATCTTCTTCTTAATAAGAAAATCCTTTTACAATATTTGTACTTGTGCAGTCTTATACCAGTACGGGAGCTACAACTCCCTTTGCTCTTGTACTAGCCGATCCATTTACTAGTATGCAGGTTGCTACCTGCTACAATGCTCCAAAGATTTCCTTTAGCTCTTGTACTAGCTTAGATACTAGTACGTAGGTGCCGGCCTACAATCTTCTCTCCTCCAGGTACCACGTTTCATCAATTTTCATACTAGATACACTGAAGCACAACACATACTCTGAAAGGCCACGTTTCATCCAATTTTCATACTGGACCCAACAACAACATTGAAGCTCATAATCAAACAACTTTCTGAATCACCCAATCACTAGATCAATGCATATATAATGAGAGTTATCAACCAGATCTAGTCCACCAGGTCATATGAACCTGATCCATAATACTGAAGTTAATCATAATCATTCAATCAATCACTGCTGTCATCAGAACATAATATCAGAAACCAAACATCACTTCAAAACCCAGAACACAGCAATGATAAACATGGATAGCTAAGTAGATTTCATGAGAAGTACGCAACTTCACCCATATATCAGCTACGTATAAGTACGCACTGTTTCCAACTGCTTCCCTGTGTACGTGCGCACTGTGCCTGCATACATGCGCTCTGTGTCCAATGAACTGCCTGCGCCCCTTCGCATCTGCAGCACTTCTGGTCCTGCGTATCTGCGCACCTGCAACGCTTTTGTGCCTGCGTATCTCCGCACTTTTCTTTCACTGGACCTGCATACCTCCGGGTATAGATAATTTCAAGGCTTCAAGAATAACCCAGACTGTCAGATCTACAGATCTGAACATGCGCCGAGGAGATATCAACCCATTAGTAGATCTGACTTGTAGTTCTCATGTTTCTCCTTGATTTAGATCTAGCTATCTCTCTTAACCCATCACTAGAATTTCAGATCTAGCTTCTTAAGATATTCAACCCAAAAGCATACGTAAACCAAATGATCTCCTTTGCTATATATAGGCAAGCTCTTCCTCAAATCATGGATCAATACCATGGGCCAAAACCATAATAACACAATACCGTCGGTTAAATACCAAGAGTTAAACATAAGAAACCCCACATGTGCATGTTTTACTGCCTTGAAGTGTGTGCACTGGGGTACGCACCTCATGAATGGGTAACATGCGGGTATGTACGCACTTTATATAAGACATGCCTGCGTGTCCGCACCTTTTGAACGGTGTGCCTACGTACTCCTTATTTTCTTCAATATTTGAGAGCTGATCATCAATCTCTGCTACTGTCCTGTTGTACAGTGATCCATCACCTGAATGGGTTGCCATCAAGGACAACACTTTAGCCATAATGCCAACAATCTCCCCCTTTGGACTTTGATGGCAAAGCTTACTTGTGAACTGTCATCTAATCCCTTTTTGCTGTCCGGTAACCCATGCACTCTGTCACATCTGATATTTCTTCTGTGGATTCATCTGAATGTATACAAGTGAGATGATCTTCTATGAGAGGGTTGCCATCAAGTACAACACATGCATCATAATGCCGACAATAGGCTCATCCATTTTTTGAATACTCATACTAAAGAACAACTAGCAGCTTTAGATATCTCGGATAGGACAGGCACCATTTTGATAGTGAAGAAGGTGCTAACAATGAGAAATTTTGTACAGATTTTGGAAAGGAAGTGCCAAGAGATGCAAATGGATATTAATGCCTTCACAGAGAAGTTCACAATCTTGCAGCAGAAGGGTCTACCCAGTTTGCTAACCAGCAATCAAAAATTGTTATCACATCAACAATATGCTCACAGGGTAAACATGTATCTTACAAATTGGATCACAACATCACCCAACACTTCAGAAGACACAGGACCTCCTTCCTGACAAAGTTTATATGACAAATTGGAAAATTTGTTTTATATAGAACATGAAATAAATCATCTTTTTGAAGTAAATCCTAACTTTTACAGGTATACTGAGGCTGATGAAACACTTGTGAAAATACAAAGACATCAGTTGCCTACAGACCAGTGGTGGCAGAGTATGCTGTGAATTTTACCTAGGTAATTTGGATCTTTCTGTCTATTTACACTTGGTCAAATAGCAAGACACATGGCAGATATAAAGGAAGGAGCTCAAGCAAGGATCAAGACACATTAAAGCTAAATCAAGAGAAGGTGACAGGATCAAGACAACAACACAGGAATGCAAAGTAAAGACACAGCTACCAACCGAATTCTTGCGTTGAAAAGTCAAAAATATCTTGTCAGTTAAAGCAGCTAGCACAGCCAAAATTACTCCTGCATTTATTTCTGCATTTATTCCTTTGTCATAGTAGGTAAAGGAAGTTATTGCTTCATATCTTATCTGCAAGATATTTTGTAACTCTGTTTGTTATAAATACCTCCCCAAGGAATGTATTCGGGGTTGGTGATTTTCCTCTTTGGACCAAGCTGTAACTTTGATATTTTTTATATAAGGACTGTTGAAGTGCACTGCTGCTGGACCGTTTGAATGTGGATTTGATGTTTTGATCTCTGCTACAGAATTCTTGTGTCTTTCTTTGGATCAATAAGTTATTCTAAACTGTGTTTTTGTGTTTTCTATGTTTGCAAATTTCATATATGTTTCATAATCTTAACAACAGGGAAAAAGAATAGCCCAGAACTTGTTTAAATGCACTCCGTGTTCAATTCCTGCTGTTATTTATGTTTTCTTCAGAACTAGCATAAGCAGAAATTCTTAGATGCTTCTGTTTCCACTAATTATTTCACTTTGAAAATTGCCAAGGAATTATTCACTGCTCCTTGAAAATATTCATGCGCCTTCCCTCTGCCACCATGATAAAGGATTCTTAACTGCCCTTTACCCCCTGGCTTACATCCCATCAATTTCTAGATTTCAATATTGTTCCAAAACTGATTAGCTTGCTCTGTAGTATTGCCCTTTATCACAAAAACACACTCAGCAGTCCATCTTCATATACTCCATTACCCAATGGAATAAACTCTTTCAGACTTGCATCCTAGCTCTGTTTAAAATCACCATCCAAACAAACTTAAAAGAAAATTTTGCACATCATAACTAGCATAACAACTTCAAAAAAAAAATTAAAATATAAAGAGAGAGCCCTCTCTGGATGCAGTTTGGCTAGAAATTGCATCTAGAAGATTGGTTAATGGTTACCTCGGCCGTATTCCCTTTTCTCACAAGTTTTTGGGAACAACCTGAGTGATAACAATAGGGACAACAAATATTCCACACAACAGTAGATGAAGTCATTTGTAATATGTATTTTGAATATAAATAAGATGTAGCAATGCTATTTTTTGGTTGTGTTGTAGGATAGATAAATTTAATTATTGTTGCTAAAACTGGTTTCTAGATGTATATATATTGCACAATGACTTTTATTGCATAGGAAGGATGGGGATTGTGTAAACATATCACATCAGGAGAACATACAGTGTTGGGAGAAATCTCCATGCTAGAAGCCATGTGTCAATACTTTACGTAGTTGGGGATGTGATAGTAAAGTGAAAGGATTGGTTAATGTATTAGTTTGATATGGCTACCGAAAATCTTACAAGGATATGATATTGGAGATTGTATGGCTTGTATTGACATGCATACCTGTCAACAACATGTCATATTATTAGCTCTTTCACTAATGGAGCAGTAGTTTGGAGGCCTTTCATGAAGTTGGACTTGATAGTTCTGAGGTGTGGCGGGATGATTACTATTCTTAGGCACACGGCCACCACCTCCTCCCCTAATGCCATAAATTTTTGAAGTAAGTCAGATTTGTGAATTGGAGATTCACATCATGATAAAGTGACAGAGACTACCGATGGCCATGCGATCGCTAGGCATTACAATGCATGTAATTATTTATATAAGGTGAAGGTATATATTTATTCATTTATTGTAACAATGAGAATGAAGCATGGGTTCTGTAGGAAGCGAGTTGAGGTTATGGGGTGATGCAATTTTAGGCATCGTATGAGGTTTAGGAAGATTATATTTGAGTTATTGTATAAGGATATGTCAATAGTTTTGATCAAGAGTAGAGTGTTTTTTAAGGAGTATATGACACTATTGGATAATAGTATAACCACTCTGAGAAATATTACAAATGGGGAGGCATGGGTGAGTCAGATTACTTATCACATCACTATTTGTGGTGTATATCTACAATAATAGTTTGGATGGAAATGTTTCAGTGGTCACTTAAGGGTGGACCACAACATCCAAAAGGAGCTAACTTTACATGTGCTGAAAGGTGGCATATGTATTTTCATGAAGAAATAAGGGCCTTCATGTCCGTAGAAAGTCCTTTAATTGACATCGACAACATCAATCAACAAACATAGGTGCGATGGGGGAGTATGAGTTCAATTCACTGAGCATAAAGGCTCCGTAAAACAATTGGAATAGCAAAAGGGTTGAATGGATTGAGATGAGACACAAATGTATGTTGGGGGCATATTGGAGGCAATTTTTGGAGAAGTTTTGGTTGAGCACGTGCAGTTAGAGGAAGTAGAAACAACAGAATGAAACATTGTGTGAAAATTCTAGAAAATGCAACATCAGTACATAGCAGAGAACTATGCAGTCATAAATGGTGTGGAAGTAGAGGAGAGGAGTGACTAGGTGGGAAATTGACAAATTTGAAATATTTTAGATGCCCACATTTTGGGTTAGTCTAGTTTTAGTAACAATAGTTTAACTACCCATAGTAATTGTTTTTACCAGAGTATTTCCCATGGTAATTTATGCATGTAATTTTGTATAAATCGCCAAAAGACGAAATTAGGGTTGGTTGATTAGTTAGTTAGGTTATGCCATTCGATAGTGAGCCACTTGGGTATTGGGTTGATTCTATAATTATATTATGCTAAACTAGGTTGGTAAGCCATGGGAAACCATGTGGTAAGGAAATATGTACTGCATTTGGCACCTTTAGGTAATAAGAATAATGGTTGGAGTCCTGCTTGTTTGTTGTTTTTTATTTGCATGTTGATTCAATTAATGAGTAGTGTTTAGATGTGATAATCATGGTTGAATGGATAAATTATAATTAGTGCACCCCTTCTTTAATTTTTTTTTATAATAATGCCTCACATATGCCATAAATAATGATAAAAGTAGTGTATATGAAAACTAGAGCGTATGTGTGGGAGATTGTAACACCCCCTTCCAGGTCTACCCAAAGTAACCATGCCAACCAAGGTAAACATGAGGAGAGATGCTACTACAATCCGATTTAACCTCCCATGTCATCTTAAGGAAGTGGAATCGATAGAAAATCACATACATTAATCAAACATCATCAACAGAACCCTCAGGAGAAAAGTTAGCCACTTAGACAACTTGTCCTTGGGTCCCGCTGCTATTCTGCAGCTCTTAGGCCATAGTCATTCTCATGCTATGGACAAGGGAGTGAACAGAAACCCAAAGTCTCTCCCATAGGCCTGCTTGCCAGCGATTATGGATTAGAATTGCCAATCTGTGCCAACGACCTCAAGATTTATGCCACTTTTCTAGCCAAGAATCTTGGCCTCTGCCCAAAACTCGTTGTAACTTCTAGAATTCATTAAAAACATGTTAAAAATGCTAATAAATAAAAAATCACCCCCAGGACTAGGTTTGAGCATCCCCAACTATGATTGACATTCTGTCAAACACTTGGCATCAATGCAACCTACAGATCTAGGATAAAAGACAGAGCATAAATGGTTGAAACAACTTATGAAACATAACCAGAAGGATCACATCCTTCTCCATTGAAATACTACATCATCAATTAGGTCTTGCATCCATCCATTTAACAGTTACAAGTAAATATATGAAATAACCATGACATAGACCAATCATTCAACCATGCTTATAACCAACATAAAACCATGTAAATATCAGCGATATGACAACCATTAAATCCAAATATAAATCAGTACAAAAGTAAGAGAACTTATATTTTATTACTCATAGGAAAATCTGATCAAGTTCAGGATTTCCACATACCACCCGACCATAGACATGGCTGAACCAAATATCTCTTTCATCCAGCCACCCCTGTGCCATATTCTAAGCATGAATGTGGGATCTCATAGAACAACCAATCCAAGAACAACTAAGCGAATCCAGAGGTTAAACCACCTCCACCCTCACCAAGCCATGATCACACCAAAACCGGTGCTCTGATCACAACCAAACAGAACTTGGAATGCCATCCAGAATCCATCACTATCCTTGAGGAATTTTCTGTCTCCTTGTCTCTCAAGATTTACCACAATCTAAACCTGGATCACTAGGCCCTAAACTGAGACTGGTCCCTTAGGCTTTACTGTGTATCCTGCCAAAACTGGTCAAACGATTCTTAGGCCATTGGGAATGAACCTTGAGACCACCTCCACCTTAGATTTCGAAAACCACCAACAATTCCAAAGCTCAAAAACCAAAATAAAATCCCAACATACCATGACATCCAGAAAAACGCTAGTCTAGGCTGAAAACCACTGTCATAACCTGACAAGACCATGCCACCGACAACAAGAGAACCATACACCAACATGCAAATCCATGCATGTTCAAACTATCTAGGAAATCACACATGCAAAAGGTTACCTACAAGTATTCCTGTTGAAGCTGCTTGATCCTAATTTTCTTTCGTTAGTCCTTGCTTGCTTTTCCTTTCCTTTCCTTGCCTTCCCTTTCCTTTGCTCCAAACTAGAGTGCTCCAAGAAAACTCTAAGTGACCAAGAGTGAGAGAGGGAGAGAGAATATTGAAAGAGATCCAAAATTGAACTGACAAAAGGTTACCAACTGATCCTCAAAAGTGTTTTTATGAATGAGGCCTCTATTTTCTTCATTTTCCATTATTTTCCTTAAATTTCCTCCTCACATGCAACCTATGACCTTTCACCTTACTCTTATCCTAATTTCTGTTATTTTCATTACAAAATGTGCCAAAAATTCCTTTTTTCCTTTTAATGCCTATGCCTTAGCCTTTTCCAATTTTCCTTAGAAAAAACACACATCCAGTAATGCCCACTAGGATATATTTTCCCAACATTCAACTTGGAATACATGTCCCTTACCGTGGTCTTATTTTTCCTTTATTAACTTTTATTATATGAACTTTTCACTAGGGTTGTTAACAAAGATCGATGACCCAAAATGGATTTCCATTTCCCTTCCAGCTATAGAAACCTATTTCTCGTACCCTCCATAGGTGCCTCAAGTAAGATATCGCCTATTCCATATGTGTTGCTATAAGGATCGGTACCCAACGAGGATTTTGTTGGTCGCGTTGAGTGCAACAACTCGAGTTGGAAACTAAAAAGCGTCAACAAGAATGATCCTTGAATAGGTTGTATAACATCATATCATCCTTATATTACTTCAATGAATCTTTGAATATATTCCTAAAATGATGTAACTATCACCTTAGAAAAAACCAAAAGGGCATTGTTTAATATAAAGGGCATTATGTTGTAAGCATATGACACCCACGATGTAGTGAATGCAATATGTTTGTTTCTTCCTCAACAATGTAGATTTGATGATAGTCTAAGAAACTATCTATGAAATAATATGCCTCATTTTCAATGGCCTTCTCCAATATCTCATCACTATACAGGTTTGGGAAGGGGAGTTGTACACAAACCTCATTTAGTCCATGAAAATTAACACTCCTATGAATTCCACTTTACTTTATTCCATATATCATTTTCTATTTGATCTAATCAGATTCACCAACTAAAAAGATTAATTTTGCATCCAACATCTTATTTATCTCCTTTTTAATATGTTATTTCTAGTGTGGGTTCATATTGTACATATTTTATAGTAATTTCTCTATTGATTTGTCATAAAGCTTTAATTCTATCTTCATTTCACCAAGTTCTCCTCCAAAACCTTTCATGTCCATGAAACTCTGTGGGAGTAGGTTTGCATATTCACTGAGTAGGATCTACAATCTCTATGACTTTTTTCTCATACCAACAGTCCCCTATCATCACAAATTTCGACTCAAATGTAGTCCCAATATCAACTTCTTCTTCTTTTTTATAGCATCTCATGGTAATACATTAGATTATTGGTAGCCAAAATATCCTCAACTACGTGGTGAGCTTTTATTTCCTCAAATCATAGATGCCATAGTTTCCTTTATGCGGTCAAGATCTATGAGATCAACATTTGCGTCTACAAAGTTATCTCTTTTGGGATTCCCCTCTATGGAATCCCCCTCTTCATAACCTATAATCAAGCACTATAAATTCTCCATATGTAGGTAGTAATTAATGTGTTGAATCACCCTTGCATATGATGTTTCCATGCCACATAGTTGGAAATACAACAAACCTTTCCTATAGTTCCTAATAACAACACATTTATTATTGCAATACCAATTCTCTTACAATGCATATAATGAAACCATGGTTCGATTGAAACAACTTATTCCATCTAGTGCTTCTTTAAGTTATTCACATGTTTAAGAGAGTTAGAAATTTCACTAAAATGTTGTCAGCATATTCTGAGACATAGGAAATAGTTAAGTATAACTTGGTCTAGTGTAGATTTAGGTAAAGTGTGTTTCTTTACTAGGTACTTTTGTAACTTACAATCTGACGGTCACGATATGTTCTAGACATGAAGTGATCTGACGGTTCATTCTCTCCTCGGTATTACCGACACTTGATCTGTGGCTTAACACTCGATTGTTCCATGATCTCTATTTAAAGAGCATGGAGGGTCATTTGTAGGTTAACTGTTCATGAGAGAAGATTATGTAAATTTTCATTCTTTTATTAATAAATTTCCTGAAGTGGCTGCGTTGGCTCAGGCCATGGACTGCCACGTCAACAATACTGGTGTATTGATCTGTGATCCATTTGTGAGCAGTGTCCTTTGGTGTTCTACCTGAGGAACTTACCCTATAAATTCCTACATGGTATCAGAGCCAAGTTGAGGGCCGCATCCATTGGTGATCCAAATCTAAAGCCGGTAGAACTGCATCCGACTGTCGTTTCCTAGATCTATTGTTTCTGACTGCTTTCGGGCCAAGAGGACTACTCTGTTGTGTTAGGGGCATCTGTTCCAGTGAGGAACCCCCTTCATTTCATGCGAAAAGGTTTCCAGTAGCCCTAGCTACATCATTTTTACGATTTGGAGGTATATAATGTTTATTTGCAGTTTTTTAGTTATTTTCTCTCTGTTTATTTTGGTTTATTTAGCTCTTTGTTTTTTTTATTACCGGATCTATACCTTTCATTTCTATGTATGCTCTTTGCCCCGCAACTCTATGCGATCTGGGAAAATCAGAAATAGAAAGGAAGGATTTTTCTCATGTGTATGCTCTTTTCCGCCGTGCCTTACTCTGATCTCAGAAAATCAGAAACATTGAGGAAAATATTTAGTTTCTGGCTAAATCTAACTTCAAGGCATAAGGTTTGTTTTTTTGTATGTCCATGTTGGGTTTTGTGTCTTTTTGTTTTGTAGGCAAAAAATAGCTTTCTCAAGTAAGCACGCACCCGAAAGCTTCAGTGACTGAAAAAAAAAGAACAACCCCTTCCTCTTTTCCAAAAATTACTAACCTATTAATCTAGCTCACTTAGTCCAAAGCTACTTTATGAGAGTAGAGGTCTTGAGTTCAAGTCTTTCTTTTGTTGAGTTAATTAAATTAAGTTTGGAAAGGGGGCAGATTTTTTTTAATATAACATTATCATTCATTTCCGCACATTCCTGCACTTCGTTGGCATGTTCAACAACTTTTCATCAAAAAGCCATAATTTCTTCATCCAGAAGCTGTTTTTAGAGTCTTTTTTGAATCAGCCTAATTTTTTGAGATCTTTCCATTGGAACTCTTCGTTTTAGCATCTATAGCTTCAGTTTCTATTAAAATGGAAAGTCTATGCCAAGTTATTCTTGACAACACCAACTACTTCCAATGGTGGTCCTACATTGTCGATTTACTTAGAAGTAAAGGTCTTTACAGAATAGCCTCAAGCTAAGAAACCAAACTGGGATATGAAGATAAGGCAACCAAATGGGAAAATAGGCAAAATCAAGCACATGGGTTGATAGGGATTTCTATTTCTCCAGACCTTAGATTCCATATCGCAGAACTTGATACTCCTAATGAAGCAATGAAATAGATCACTAAAGTTTTTGGAATAAAAAATGAACTTAGAGCCCATCAACTCGAAAATGAGTTGCTTACATTGGACCCCAATAATTTTTCTTCCATTGAAGATTTTCTATCCAAGTTCAAGACCCTTAGACTTCTCTTGGAAGGTGTTAAGGTTAAGAAAGAAGATGGTAACCTTATCTATTCCATTCTTACTAAGTTGGGACCAACCTACTCTATGTTTGTTTCCACCTTCCATTCTACCAGAGAAGCCTTCATTTCTCCAGGACAAGACTACAAGTCCCCTTCCTTTGGTTCCTTTTGTGATTCTTTAATAAGAGAACAGGAAAAACTCTTACACCTTGGTCTTCTTAATCTTGGAAATTATTCTAAGAAAGCCTTGGCCGCCCTGTAGCAACCAAATTCAAAGAATCCTAAGAAGCCGTATCCTAAAAATAATAGTCCTAAACCAAACAAGGTTCCTAAGCAATTTTAGCCTCAAAATGAAAAATCATTTCAACAAAATGATAGGGCAAATAGAAACAAAGGGAAGAAGACTGATCGACATTGCCACTTTTGTAGTCGAGAGGGCCACTTAGAATCCAAATTCTTTAAGAAGATGGAAGCCTTGGAAGAAGCAATGAAGAAGCATAACATTCATTTGGAGCGCTCTTCAACTTCAACTTCATATTTAGGAATAACACTTTCTGCATGTGGTTGTCAAACATCTCGGTTTGGATATGCACTAAATGTATCTTCTTCTTCTAATTCTCATGAGCGGCTCATTGATTCTAGAGCTTCTTATCACATGGCCAAAAACAAAGCCATGTTTTCTTCTTTAAATGATTGTAACACCAAAAATATATATGTTGGTGATGATATATCTCTTAGTTTTGTAGGGACTAGAACTCTTCATATAGACAATGGTCAATTTAATGATGTATTATGTGTTCCAACCTTATCCTGCAACCTTCTATCTGTATATCAGATAACTCATTTAGGTGAAGGTAAAATCGTTGAATTTTCACTTCAAGATGTTGTAATTAAGGACCTAAGAGATCCTAGATAGATTTTAGCTATTGGAATTGTTGATGATTCTACAAGGTTGTATCAGTTTAACAACATTGGGTCATCAAATATTCCCTTGGTATTTGTTGCTCATAATGATGAAGTGAGAAAACTTTGGCATGAGCGATTTGGTCACTTAAACTATCGCTCCCTTCAGAATCTTTGTAAAGAAAATATGGTGACAGGTCTTCCAATGGTATCTTGCAGAGATGGTGTTTGTTCCAAATGTGTACTCAGAAAACATCATCGAGATAGTTTTGAAAAACATGCCTTTTGGCACACCTCAGCCCCTTTATAGCTTGTGCATAGTTATTTATGTGGTCCACTTCCAGTTGTTTCATTCTTTGGATACAAGTATTTCTTAACTTTCATTAATGATTTCTCCAAACACACTTGGGTATACTTCTTAAAACTCAAGAGTGAAGTATTTAACATGTTCTTGGCCTTTAAGGCCTTTGTTGAAAAAAAAATCTGGACATCAAATTCTTAAGCTAAAATCTGATAATGGCAGAGAATATGCTAACAACAAATTCATCAACTTTTGCACTGAGAATGGAATTCAAATGCAACATACTGTTCCATATACTCCACAACAAAATGGTGTATCTAAAAGGAAGAATCACGCCTTAAAGGAAATGGCTAATTGTATGCTTCAATCTAAAGGACTTAGTCTTAATTTTTGGGTAGAAGCAATTAACTATGCAAATTACATAATAAATCACACTCCTACTAAGGTTTTAAAGAATATCACTCTAGAAGAAGCATGGAGCCATTAAACCAGATGTAAGTCACTTTCGTGTTTTCGGAAGTGAAGCATGGGCCCATATTCCAGATGAAAAGCATAAAGCTTTAGAACCTAAGAGTGAGAAATGTACTTTTGTTGGATATTCTAAAGATGTCAAAGGATATAGACTTATTCCACTTAAGTCCAAAAATGTTATCATTAGAAGAGATGTAAAGTTTTCTGAAAATATATTGGCCTACAAGTCTAGTTTGGTGGATGTGCCACCTTCCACTTTTGAAAATATTTCTTCTTTAGATGATGAATGAGAGGGTGAAAATCCTCCCCCACCTTCTCAGGATCCTCCTTCAGCTCCTCAACCTCCAAAATGGGTCCATTCTAGCAGGCGGTCTTGCTGGTGATCCTACAAATCAATGACATACACGTTCTCAGTTCGATAGAGCCTCTTCTTTACTGGTTTAAGCTTCAGCGAATTATGATCCTAACACCTTTGCAAAAGCTTCAGGCCATCCAGATTGGGACGCAACTATGAATGAAGAATATCGTTCATTATTGACAAACGATACATGGGATCTTGTTCCTCTACCAAAGGGACAAAAACTCGTTAGATGCAAATGGGTTTACAGAACCAAGCATGGAAAAGATGGAAAAGTTGATAAACATAAAGCTCATCTTGTTGCTAAGGGTTGTTCACAAGTTGAAGGCATTGACTATACTGAAACCTTCTCCCCTGTTGCCAAAATGAATTCTATCCGCCTTGTTATTTCCCTTGCTACCTCTTTCAAATGGGAAGTCCATCAGATGGATGTTAAGTCCACCTTCTTGCATGGGGACTTGCATGAAGAAATTTATATGGAATAACCTACTAGCTTTATACAAACAAATTCCAACCTTGTATTTCAGCTTAAGAAATCCCCTTATGGTCTCAAGTAAGCTCCTCGGGCTTGGTATGCCAAAATGGATAGCCTTATTTTAGGAACTGGATTTTCTAGGTGTCATTGTGACAATACTATCTACACCAAGAAAGTGGGCAAGTCTCTTATCATTCTTGTTCTTTATGTTCATGATCTTTTCCTTACTGGTAGTGATCCCAACCTTATAAACCATGTGAAGTCCAGCCTTAAAAAGAAGTTTGAAATGACAAACTGAGGACACTTCCATTATTTTCTTGGTCTTCAAGTCTTGCAATCCAAGGAAGGTATTTCCCTTTCCCAGTCCAAGTATGCCTGCGATCTTCTACGCCATTTTCACATGGAAGATTGTAAGCCAAACCCTTCTCCCTTTTAGTATGGAGCCAAACTTTCAGTCACTTGTACTTCCCCTGCAGTTGATGCTACCTTATACCATCAACTTGTAGGAAAACTTTTGTATCTGACCCATACTCATCCAACCTTTCCTTTGTTGTTGGCCTTATTGCTCGGTTTATGCAAAACCCACATGAAAGTCATTGGAAATAAAATAAAAGAATACTTCGTTATGTTTGAGGAACATTTCAGTTTCGGATTCATTACAGTGTAGAAGCATCTCATCTATTGGTTGGTTTCATTGATTCCGATTGGGCTGGTGACCCTGATGATCGGAAGTATACTGCATGTTATGTGTTCACTCTTGGTTTAGGACCTATTACATGGGTTTGCAAGAAATAAAGTGCCATTTCTCTTTCTTCAGCAGAAGCAGAATATCGTGGTGCTATAGAAGCTAGTAAGGAGGCCCTGTGGCTTCGTCAGATCCTGTCAGATTTTGGCTTTCAGCAGCAGCATCCGACTACACTTTGGTGTGATAATCAAAGTTCCATTCAACTATATAAAGATCAAGTCCAACATCAGTGCAACAAACACATTGAACTGCACATGCATTTCATCAGAAATCTCATTCATGACCATGTTCTTGAAGTGCAATATTGTTCGACAGATGATCAAGTTGCAGACATCTTTAGAAAGGCTCTCACAGAGGAAAAGTTTACTAAACTTCAATTTATGGTTGGAGTTTAGGAAGTTGTCACTAAGGGGGGATAAGCTCTAGTGCCTCCTTCCTTCTCCTATTGTGTCATATTTGTACATCCTTCAATCCCATCCCAAGTTGTTCTTAAGGGGGGATGTTAGGATATTCCGACACATAGGAAATAGTTAAGTATAACTTGGTCTAGCGTAGAGTTAGGTAAAGTGCATTTCTTTACTATGTACTTTTGTAACTTACAATCCGATGGTCATGATATGTTCTAGACATGATGTGATCTGACAGTTCATTCTCTCCTCGGTATTACTGACACTTGATCTGTGGCTTAACAACTGATTGGTCCATGATCTTTATTTAAAGAGCATGGAGGGTGATTTGTAGGTTAATCATTCATGAGAGAAGCTTATGTAAATTTTCATTCTTTTATTAATAAATTGCCTGAAGTGGCCATGTTGGCTCAGGCCATGGACTGTTTCCCTCTTTGAGTGTTTTAACCACATCAACAATATTGGTGTATTGATCTATGATTTGTTTATGAGCGGTGTCCTTTGGTGTTTTTTCTGAGGAACTTACCCTGTAAATTCCTACAAATGCAAAATAAGTTAGTAGGTCTAGACTCTTATCTATTGGTGGGGCCCTTAGGTTTGGCATGATATGAATTTGTAGCATCATTGTTATAATTTCCCACAAATGCAACATTGTCATATGTGTTTCCCATTAGTTTGTGGGGGTCTCCATTAAACAAATATTGCTGCACCACTTTGGGTAAGCATGATTCAATTTCCTACTCGAGCCACAAAATCCCATGCATAATTTATGCCATTAAATTTTGATAGGTTGTTCAACTCCATTTCAATCCATCTGTGTACCCACATATTAGCACATAACTAAGTGGACTATTTATATTCACCACTCTACCACTTATTGATTTCAACTTCTAGATCTATTGAAAAAAAGCATAATTCATGCCAACTAAGCTCTTCATCCATTGTGGGGTTAATGTATCCCTCTTGATGTTTGATGGTGAGGTTGGACAATTGATCTAGGGCACCTTCATCCAAAAATTCCCCTACAAGTTTCACACGGTGTTCATTTAATGTTGGGTTAATGATTGAACCACTTTATGACCTTCATTTTCAAATGACATTCACTTTTCCTTCAAGTCAAAAAAAATTGTTACCAAATTCCCAATCAATCCCCATTAACACAATGTAGGGATCCTTGTTATCCAATATATTGATGAATTCAAAAGTGACATAATTTTTCATGCTATCAAAATCAACCTCCATCTTTTTTGTCATATTTATTGGAAAAATTCTTGATTGGTTTACTAACCATATCTATGTTGGTGAGTATTATAAACTCCTTATTCCCATGAATTTACATGATTCCTTTAGTATGATAGTCATATCTGGTATAGATCCATCATAACCTCTTACACCTCATATCATCTAATTAGAGCACTTAGAAATAATTCTTTCCTTGGTCATCTCCTTTGTACATAACGTAATGACTAATTAATGGATATGGTGGGTTACATCTAAAATTGAACCAAGCACTTCCTTCAAACTAACCATATCTTGGTCATCTGCTAATATCCTTAAGAATATTTTCACCACCCTTGAGCCTCCTCATTTTTTTACACTAGCAGGATTTGACATCTACTTTGTGGGTGATTCATGGACCATGATCTCTCTACATCCTCCATGCCAACATTCCATGCATAGACTACCTCCTTGATTACTTCCACCACATCATGTAGAAACCCCTTATACTATGTTGGGCCAAACATGGGTGCTTCCTATGACACTCTGTGGATAGGTACCTAATATATGGCTTCCACATATGCATCCATATTCTCTACACCTAATTAATAGTATTGATGGTGGTATATTCTTGACTTGACTTAGCAACAACAAGGATCCATGGCTTTGAATTCATTATGTTCATGTTACATTTCCTTACATTCCATGCCTTCCATTTTTCTATTAACTTGGGGAAATATTTAATTTTATATTTAGTTTTCCAGTGATGGCCATAATGAGATTTATGTGGCTACCAATAATTTCATAATATTCACCCCCTCATTACATTGTAACATTGTGGTGATGGACAATTTGTATTATTCTCAAGTACTTAATTTTAATTTTTTTTGGTTCTATCCTCAATTTCTTCCTCTCTTAGATTCCATCATGATTAAGTTCTTCTCAAATCTCCCAATAAGTGTAGATAAAGTTTTATATTCCTTTGTACAATGAGGGTTTACCCTACAAATGTCACAATGCACAACTAATGTAGAACTATTGTACTACTGCAATAGTGGAGAATGGTGTGGTTTATTTTCCAGTTTCTGTGTATCCTATAGAGTTGAACATCTACTTTATCTAACATCTACCCATTAATAAATTAGCCATGACCATGGAATATCTCTAGGTCATGGATAAACCATTTTATAAGTGGCCTTTTATCTTGCAACATGTGCACCATATCACCTCTCATAAACTTAATTTTGAATTTTCGTGTTAAATATGCTCACCCCATTCCAATTATGTGTGATAACGCTAGTGCTTAACATTTCTAAGAATCCCATAATGAATTCCAAGAAAAATTATATTCCGATCAAATATCATTTCTTGAGAGAACATGTACCTTAAAAAATTATTAGACTCGACTATATTGCCACTAAAGAACAAATTGCAAATATTTTCACCAAATCTCTTCTCAGGGAGCCATTTGGGTACTTAAGATAAAGGTTTGGAGTGATATCTCTATCACATCATTAATCTTGTAAATATGGAGCATGGAAACTCATCATCATATGTTAATAAAATGAGCTGCAAGAGAGATATGTTGAATTGAAAAGTTTACAAACTTTTTGGATAATTAGAAGGAGTTCACTGGGTCAACAGACCATCCTTTGATGACAACACATCAGGGGGATATTTTCCACTCCGAAGAAGCATCAACTCGGGGGGGGGGGTTTATATGAACATCCATGCATGATCAAATAACTTCATATATGCATAACTAAAATTTTGATTTGTGAAAATAGTGTTAATTGCTATTCAAAGTTGCAAATAGAACTCTTTACAATTGATGTCAAAGGGGAGTAAAGTTAACCTTCTTCTCCATTGGATCCGCTAAAACTAGTGCTGCAAACAAGGTGCAAGGGGAGAGATAAACCATTGGAGCATAATTCATACACCAGTATGCCTCTAGTATGCATTTAAATATGGTATCTATGGGTTTTGGTGTAATTTCAATCATGCTCCATTAAATGAAAACTTGGTGTAGAGCATTTGAACATTAGAACAATTGAAGTTCAACACAAGGGGAGAAAATAACTGGTTCAAAGACATAAGAGAAATTGGATACTAGTATGTTATTCTTCCATTGATGTAGAATATGGAAAATCATATGAAAGGATTTAGGGCATAACTTAGCCGGTTCATAGATGAAATCACTAATAGATTGATTTTTAGTGCTCAAAGTGCACATGGATGCCAAGGGTTGCCAATGCTCCAATGCTATGGGTTGTCATAAATGAAAAAGGGGGGAATTGTTGATAGTGTTGTTATTGATGTTAAGGCTATTGTAGCAACTTCACCTATAGAAAAAACCGATATATGCAATGTCCTAAAGCATAATACTTGTTCTACTTCTACAAAACAATAAGCAAAAGCATAATCGAATTCATGAGCAACATCAAGTAGAAACATGCATAACTAATTAAGAGAAATAATCACACATAACACAAGATATATCTAGGGGAAAGCACCAACATAAAACCCCAACCATGTATTATCAATCAAGTGGAAATCCTCTTCACAATACAAAAAGAATTAGCTCAATAGCTACCTGCTCTCTCTATAATCAGAAGATCCCGATGATCTTCAATCAAAAGATGAAAATCATGGACTACCTAGGCCTCATTATATAGGCTGAAAATTGGCCTAATCATACTTGCTGTCACCTCAGGTCCACCTACGTAGTCATAGAAAAAAATATATTTCTTCCTCATGCAAGGAATACTTACTAGAAATATCCTAGCATCTGATAGTAAAGTGTCCCTCATCTGATCTCAACTGGATCTTTGAAAGAACTGACATGCAACAAATATCCATGAGTGAATCCTCAGTTATCTAAAATAATAGTTGTCACATGCATGCAAGCATTAACAAACTATATTTTATTATTTTAACAACTTGTTAAAATAATCTAACTGGACTTGACTATTTAGAACTAATTCAACTGATTCTCTCATTATAGAACTCATACTTATTCCCTCAATCAGTGGAGGAAATTAAGGACACATTCCCCAATTAGTGGAGAAATAATTGCATGTTCTCACAAAGACTTCAAGTTTGCTTTTCCTTAACTAATTAACTCATGGAGAATCAATTAATTAATATTTCCAACTATTGTTAAAACCAAAATTAATTTCACTTCCTATAGATAGACTAGGGATTGCTATAAATAGGAAGGGACCCAGAGATGCTATTTTTAGAACTTTCTATTTTTAGCAGTTTCACCTCTCACCCAATGTGGCCAATGACCTCACTGGCCAAACTGCTATTTTTAGACATGCTATTTTTAGACAAGCTATTTTTAGTGGGTCTATTTTTAGCACATTCTAAATTTA
Organism: Pinus taeda; assembly: GCA_000404065.3. NCBI lineage: Eukaryota > Viridiplantae > Streptophyta > Pinopsida > Pinales > Pinaceae > Pinus > Pinus taeda. The sequence continues at coordinate 91,575 of APFE030123625.1, read as the reverse complement.
GCATTTCTTGTTGCACATTTTTCAACACCCCTACAATCTTAGAATTAGCTTAAATATCTACAATTAGACTGATAGGGAAATTGGAAGACATAACGATTTCAGTGGACTCTTGGCGCTACCCCGTTGATCTCCTAGTCTTGCATACACAGTCCCAAACTGGTGGTCATCCGCTTATTTTAGGATAGTCATGGCTTGCAACCGTTGATGCCTATATTGGATGTTGATCAGGAAACATGATAATTTCTAATGGGGAAAATACAAAAACTCTTATTCTTTATCCCCCTGCAGAACCTAGCTCACAGAAAAATCCCAAGCAGAACTCTTTGTCCTTGGATGGGATCAAAATTGAACAGTAATAACTTCAGCCAGTGCTTACTATGGGGCAAGCCCTTTGCTTTAAGAATGATACAAAGGATGATACTATCAACACTTTTATCAGCAGCCCTCATGTTGTTGCAGATCCAACTCGGTAGTTTTTAGAATCAATCATGAGCTGTGAGATATAGGAAACTATCAGATCGGAAACTGAAGGTGAAGATATACCTGTAATAGCGCTTTCTGATAGCATACCGGTGGAGATTGAGCCAAGGAAGACATTGAATATCAACACCAATCTTTCACCGGCCCAGACAGAATAGATCCTTAAGATCCTTAAAGAACAAAAAGAAGCTTTCACCTAGGATTATACTGATATCAAAGGCATCCATGCTGATTTGTGTACTCATCATATTTACATCAAAGAATATTGTCGACCTATAAGACAACCTCAAAGAAGGATGAACCCTACCTTGAAGAAAATTGTCAAGGTGGAGCTTCAAAAGTTATTGGATGCAGGATTTATTTACTCAATCTCAAACAACCAATGTGTATCCCCACTGGTCATTGTCCCTAAAAAGAATGTAAATGGCGGATTTGTGTAAACTATAGGGAGCTGAATAAAGCAACCCTGAAAGATCATTTTCCTCTGCCATTTATCGACCAAGTCCTTGATACCCTGGCCAAAAAGAAGTTCTTCTCTTTCTTGGATGGGTTTAGTGGGTATAACCAAATCCAAATAGCTCTTGAGGATCAGGACAAGACTAACTTTAGATGCCCTTGGGGGACATTCGCCTACCGAGTCCTTCCGTTTGGTATTTGTAATGCACCGACCACCTTTCAGAGGGAAATATTGGGGATTTTTTATGATTTACTCAATGACAGTGTTGAAATTTACATGGATGACATCACGCTATATGGGGGGTCATTTGAAGAAGGATTGAAAAACTTGGAGAAAGTTCTTAAAAGGTGTAAACAAATGCATGTTTCTCTGAGTACAATAAAATATCATTTGATGAGAGAAGAGGGAGTAGTGTTGGGACATTTACTTTCAGTTGTTGGGATACAAGTTGATCGTGCCATAATTCTGCATTTTCCTATACAAAGACACCGAATCAGGTACGTATTTTTATTGGTTGCACTAGCTACTATAGGCATTTTATAGAAAAAAATTCTAAAATTGCATTTCCACTTTTTCAGTTGTTAACTAAAGATGCATAATTTTTATGGACAGATGATTGTGAAGTAGTTTTTGAAAAGATTAAAGAACTAATTTGCCAAGCTTCAATCTTATGTGGTCCCAACTGGGAACTTTCATTTCATACCCATGCAGATGCCTCTCAAACAGTTGTGGGGGCGGTGTTAGGACAGTAAGAGGAGAAGAAGTTGTATGTGGTCTATTAAATCAGCAAGAATTTAACATTTGTTGAGTTAAATTATACGGTAATGAAGACATAGTTCTTGGCTATTATCTGTGTTGTTAATAAATTTCGACACTATATTACTAGGTATCCTATTTTTGTGCACACTGACCATGCAGCAATCAAGTATTTGATGAACAAACCTGTAACCCCTGGGCATATAACAAGGTGGTTGTTATTACTTCAAGAATTTGATATCACCATTATAGATAAACCAGGCAAGGATAACGTAGTTGCTGATTTTCTGTCTAGATTAAATGCTGACAATGAAGGAGAACCTGTAGAAGATAGCTTCTTGGATGAACATTTGTTTGCAATTTCTACTAATACCCCTTGGTATGTAGATATTGCTAACTATTTGCCTATGGTAAAAGTACCTCAATATTTGTCATACAGGGAACAACGAAGGATTATTCATCATAGTGCCCGTTAGTCATGGATAGCAGGATATCTCTTTTATACAGCAGGTGATCAGAGGATCTATTGTTGTGTAGCAGAAAGTGACATCTATGAGGTTTTTAGAGCTACTCACGATGGCTCTTATGGGGGGAATTTTGCAAACAAACAAACCAACCACAAGGTGTTACAGATGGGATATTATTGGCCATCTATCTTCAGCGCTGAACGGAACGATGTTCGAAGATGCGATAGATGCCAACAGATGGGTCATCCTGGTCGTCAAACGAAATGCCATTACAGCCACAGGTAGTTCTTGAGCCTTTTGAAAGATGGGCCATTTATTTTGTGGGTACATTTAACCCACCTTCACATCAGAAAGTCCACATTTTAGTCTGCACAGATTATGTGACAAAGTGGGTGGAAGCCAAGGCTCTAGAAAAAGCGACAGAGCAGGTTGTCTCAGACTTTCTATTTGAAGAAATCTTTGCTAGGTATGGTACTCCAAGAGAGATAATTTCAGATGGAGGAGCATAGTTCACATCACACATGATAGCAAATCTTATGGAAAAGTATGGGATCAAACATAGGATAACAACCCTGTATCATCCTCAGGTGAATGGTCAATTAGAGAGCACAAACAAAGTATTGGAAAACATTCTCACCAAGACCATGGAAAATCATCGTCGGGATTAGGCTGAAAAACTTCCTAAAGCTCTTTGGGCATATAGAACAACATGGCGAACACGATGGGATTTTCACCATTTGAAATTGTCTATGGAAAATTCCCATTTTTCCTGGTAAAATTTGAAATCAGTACGCTCAGAACAGCTCTAGAAGTTGGACTGGATCTTTTAGAAACCCATAAACATCAGTTGGAACAACTAAATGAGCTGGATGAAATTTGTTTAATGGTTGTCCAGAGAAATACTGCCATATAGCAACATAGAGCAAAATGGAACGATAAATTTATTAAAAATAAGGTGTTTCACATAGGGAATTGGGCATTACTGTATGATTCCTGATTTAAGAATTTTAAAGGAATTCTTCACTCGCAAAGGCTGGGACCATATCAGATTGATGCGGTATTTGACAATGGGACTATCTAATTGGATACAATCGATGATTCCCATGTTTCTTTCATTGTAAATGGACATCGACTTAGACTCTACCATCACCCAGCCTCCAGAGAAGCCTTCATCAAACATCTCTCTGAAAAATTTGGATTGAAGGTTGTTGGTGCAGAAGATACCTCCTCCGCACCCTTGAATTTAATATATATATATATTTATATATATTTATATTATTATATTATATATATATAGAGAGAGAGAAGAGAGAGAGAGAGGAGATATAATAAAATGTTGTTACTACTCACTTGTTTGTCTTTTTGTAGGAGCTACTATCAAGGCGCAATAATGGAGGAGCTGAAAATTTTCTTGAGTAATTGGGACAATCGCTCCACTAATACTGATATTCTTGAAAATTTTCAAAGTGTTGGGTGTTGTTACTCCTTGGGTGTTGTTAATCCTCGGTTGTTGTTACTCGTTGGGTGTTGTTACTCCTGGGGTGTTGTTACTCTTCAGTTGTTGTTACTCCTCAGGTATTGTTACTCCTCGGTTGTTTTTACTCGTTGGGTGTTGTTACTTGCCGAATGATATTACTCCTCGGTTGTTGTTACTTCGTCAATGTTGTTACTCCACCATTTTGGTTACTCTGCCCATGTTGTTACTTCGTCGATGTTGTTACTCTGCCAATGCTACTACTCTGTCGATGTTGTTACTTTGCCAATGTTGTTACTCCGCCATTGTTGTTACTCCGCCAATGTTGTTACTCTACCGTTGTTACGCAGTCGTTTATGTTACTCCCTTGTTATTCTACCAACTGTCAAGTAGGTAGCCAGGTACGTCTCCATTGACTTTTACAAATTTAATTAAATATTTCGTGGATAAGATGTTGACATGCCCGTGGATGGCTAAATTTATATGTTGGAGGTGGGGGGGGGGGGGGGCGTTCCGTCATAATTAAACAACAGCGTAATTAAAACTGCACTAATAATTGAATCACTACCATCATTAAAACTTGTGCAATAGTATGCTCCATGATCTCCATCATTATTCCACATTATCATTAGTATGCGTCGGGATTTGAAATATGTACCTTTTCATTAATACACAGTAATTACCATACCATTCACCGCATCCACCATGATTCTCTTCATTTCCTGAGAAATTACCCACCTTCTAACTATCATTCCACCTTATTCATTTTTTTTTACTGTGTTGTTACCGTAATAAGTTGGTCGTTGTCACTCCTCCCAACTGTATGTTGCATCCAAAGTGCTGTTACAATTTCTACAAGATGGGTGGATTGGTTGTGCATCATGAACCCAAGGATACAACCCTGATCCGTAGCAATGTAGATGTATGGCGGGTCTTTGTAGAGGCAGGACGGGATGCTTATTTCAACAGACTGCAGGGGTTCAATGAGGGGATCACAATGGTATTCACAATGAATTTGGATGAGAATTTCTTGTGGGTTAGAGGATTAGAAAACCCTATCACAGAGGAGGCCATTACAGAAGTAATTTTCTTAACAGAGCAGGCGCAGAAGTGGTTCTCAAGGAAGGCTCCACTGCCCGAGTTCTCAAAACCATTTTTGCATGCTGGAGAAAGTGTTGTTCTAAAGGGAAGGGGGTATGACCAAAAGTCCTTGTCACATCCATGGGGTGAAGTAGTAGGCTTTGTTATGAAATATATAACCTTCGAAGGGCGGTTTACCACCTTGTTCAAATACAACTTCAAAATTCTAGCCCACCTTCGATTTCCACGGGCACAAGTTCATTCTCTAAACATGCCTTTCTTCTTGATGAAGATTCTTCAACTTATGGCGCAGTCCGCTCTGTGCTCACGCCAAGTGCTAGCAATCCTCACAAATTATGGACTGATTCGACTGCTGGTCTTTGATGTAACAAGATCAGGTACATGAAAGAATTACTTTGTACAAAACATTATGAAAAAATATTGCACCATTATGATATATATTACTTACCTATTGTCCTGTCTCAAAGCCTTATTAAAAAATAAAAAGAAAATAAAAAAAAATCAAATCTTTTTTGAAAAGGTACAATTTCAAGAAGACTACCACAAGATTCCTACACCTACTGTAGCAATCATGTACCTAGGCCATGTGATTATTTAGAGGCAGCCACATTCAACACACATTGTTGTCCATCAACACCTTGTGAGTAATCATCACTGAATAATTCATCACTCTAAATACCATGAAAATTTGACATGATTTATGATACCAGAAAAGGGAAATAAAAATAGAACAATATGACACCTTCCTGGATCAATCAGAAAATTCTTCATTGAACACTTTAAATTTTGTAGTCATCCAGATGCAAAACTAAATTTCTTCTTAATCTAGTACAAATAATTACCTTCATTAAGGGTACCATATTCATTAAAGATTCCCAATTTTCAAAAAAAATAACACTCAAAGCATCATGCTCAAATCATCTTAAAACCATTGTCCAGGAAATAAAATGATTACTTTTAGGGAAAAAGAGAGATAACCGAGTAAATCTTAGTGTGCAATTAACTTTATTACCACAGACATGGCTCTACTACCCCCAGGCATATATAGACTCAGCAGGGATGTCTTTTGACCCAACGAAATTCCTGTGTCCCACTTACTAGATATAGATTCAAAGTTATCTTATTTAATTATAAAATTTAGATGAAGGCCATTGTTCTGGCTTAGTAACCACTTGATGGCAATGCCACTCACAAGAAGTAACATGGATGAACAAGTCAGCTCATGATGAGACCTTTTATCTTCCAACTTTTCAGCTGAAAACCATTACTCTGGCTTAGTGACCAATAGTAGTAAATCATGCATGCCATATCTCATGATCATGGTAGGTCGGCTCATCATGAGGCCTCCTATCCTCCAATCAATCTTTTGTAAACTTTGATTATGATTAACTTCAAAGGTTACTTAATAAGTGGGGAGGCAGATCTACTCCTTAAGAGTATGGGATGGCATGAAAAGTTTTAAATGACTAATAATTACTGGCTAGTTCCTCTACCCTAAAGATTCATTTAAATAAGATGTCCCACATAATGACTAAAATATTCTTTGAGTTAATAATGCTAGTGTTCTCATTAATGGCTCATTGTGATCTTTATAAGAGTGGTCCACCGTAGGAGGTTTTCCAATGATACCTTCTAAGGGAAACTGAAAATATATATCTCAGATGAAAACTCATTAGAGTGATTAATCATGGTCACTTTTGCAAAATCATGAGGTATTAGAGTGAATCGTACTCAACAAGTCTTACCACAAATGTGTGTGTTAACGACCAATATGGATTAAAGCAGTTTCAGTGGCCATACTTTGGAAGTCAAAGACCTAATAGCGTTGTTGTAACATCTTTATTCATGGCATTGATTTATTCTTCTATCCTACTCTACCCTAAGAAATGGAAAAATTCCTCTTAAGTATAGGAGTAATTCCAATGCAACCATGTGTGCAATAAGAGGATAATCTTACTCATGCTGAAATTTGAAAATCATATTCAAGAAAATACCAGAACATGAGGAACCAACTACATTAACTGATGTGATGCTACAAATTGTCGAATGATAAATGAGAAGTGGATATTGACAGTCATCTGAAACCAATATTTGAGGGGATCCATATACTCTTGGTCATCATGCAAATCCTCCAAATTTCTCTATTTATCCCCTAAAGTTCAAGCTGGATCAGATTGATGTTCTTTAGTCTCTACTTCTGATGGTTTCTCCTCATCAAACATGACCATAATTATTTAATTTCCCTAGAAAAATCTTCTGGATCCTCATGAGTCTTTATTTCTAGGGCAATATATCTGTTTCTAATCGCTACCAGAATGTGTTCTTCTTGAAAAGCAGAGACCCCAACTACTGCTAGGATTTGAGATAGCTCTAAGAGTAGCATCAAACTGCCTGGCATTTCTCCTACCAGTTGGAAGAGCTTATTATCACATGGATTAGAGCAAGGAGTTCTCTCAGTGCCAAAAACTAGAAATTCACTAGATCAAAAGTTCAATTAAAAGAAACAAACCAAGATTGTAAGCTTAGAGAGAAAATCACCTAAAAGCTAGTTTACAAATAAATAATTCATAAATTAGAAAAACTCATTTGCAATGAATAAAATCACACTAAAAACTTGCTTGCAGTAAAGGAAAACAAACCAGGCATCACACTTTGTAGTAAAAAAAATCACTCTTAAAAACACAATTGCAGTAAAGGAAAACAAATCAGGTATCACACTTTGCAGTAAAGAAAATCACTCTTAAAAATTCAATTGTAGTAAAGGAAAACAAATCGGGCTTGTGAGATCTCTAGCAATACCATCTAGTATGCTCTAGCAAGCAAGGGGAATCACACTAATCTAGAAATTCATTTACGAAGGAAAGGGAAAAGCATGACAAATCGTTGAGGCCTTATCCTACAATGCCTCCCTGGAAACGATGCCAAAATGTCAAGTGATATAAATGCAAGATTTACACCAACATTTAAATTGTCAATCCAGGTTGGTAAAATTAGAGGCGTAGCACAGTAAATGCCAGAATATGATCTCAGGGATCTGTAAAATAAAAATCAAGCTCTTGCAAACAATTCAAAATGGCATCATTCAGAAAAAAGGAACAAACTTCTTGAAAGCAAAGTAAACACACTATGAATCTACTTATGGCTCCTCTTCTGGGTTAAGTGACTCCTATAGAAATTCTACCTCAGTTGTCCAGGGGACAAGGCAATGTAGATTCTCCTCAAATTGACAAACCATTCAGGAAATAAAGAATGAAAAGCATTTTAAAGGATTACTTGCTATGTTGCAAAAATGGAAAGCATGAAATAAAACGAGGAAGCATAAAAAAACTTCATTCCAAGTAATCTAAGAAAACCAATGAATGATTTTAAAGGAATCTAGACACTATATACAATGCTTCTCTGGAGACAATTCAGTACTCAATTTTAAGGAAAGTGTGCAATAGGAACAAATAAGATAAATACATTTCCTATTGCTTTCAAGCTCACCCTGATCTTATAAAATCATTAAGTACTTTCTCTTCAACACAGAAATATTCTACAAGATGTGTGTATTGCTTAAAGCAGCATGAAGGAATATCAATCACAGCTTTTAACCTTAATACATTCTAAGAATTCTATGAGCACTTCACTTTGCCAATAAAACAAGATTACAATCTCTCCTCATGCTAACCTTAGCATTTGATTATTAAGATTTTAGGAGCGAGTGTGAGGCTCAGTTTCATATCTAAAATAATGGTTTTAAGGTATTCATGAATGCTACATTATGAGTTAAATCAACCAGAACTCTTAATTAGCCATTGTATTGTTTTTATGTAGAAATTGAGATCACGGAAAGTATCACACTTAACTTGCAATAAAAATGAGAGATGCAGTAAGAAAACATTCATTACCTATATTATGTCTCAATCTTCATAGAAATACATGCCAAGAAAATAATGACATCATTAATCAAACTCAAATGATTGGAGCAATGAAAAGGAAATGTGTAATGAAATTACAAATGTCAAATGATCAAAGCATAAAGAAGAGTTATTCACACTTACACACTATGCATTTGTCAAAATAGAATGCAAAAAAAATCTTAAGAGGTATGGCGCAACAAACTAGCTGGTGGGCCCAAACCACAGCTCGTTGTCCTTGTAAAGGCTAAATCATAATCCTAAAAGATTCAAAAGAAATTCAAACACAAAATTGAATGCCAGACTATATTAATACTGAAATCTTGTTACATCAGCATTGAACAATGCAGAGCTTGGCTCCAGTGGTCTCCCTCAGGGATCATCCCACTAGGCACAAACTCCTCCCTTCCTTGCCCAATGAAATCAATCTCTGTTTGACAAAATGCAATCCCTATAATACCACTATCTCCCCTATATATTTTACAACCTTCATATTTATAACAATGATGCCTTCAAGTTACCCGGACAAAAGATTAACAACATATACAATTTTAGCATTTGTAAATTGATTTCTAGACTGAAATAAGGAATTTTATTATTTGACTAGATTTGCATTGATTTGAAGTTCTATATACACACAATGATCAGTGTTGAGTCATGAAATCTTCACCATAACATCCACGGGAATATCACGATGTTAATAAACCTTGTGACTTATAGAAAGTATTTTGATCTCATGCTTTAACCATCGTTTTATGTGTTATCTGGAAGACCTAGGTGCGATCAAGAGAACATATCAGCATATCGATCCTTTGCTCTTCAAAACCCATATGCTCATTTCCCATTATGATAGCCCGATGTATGAAAATCGTGGTGGTGAGAACATGATTTGTACTGCTAGAACAGGAATTGTTGTTAGAACAGGAATTGTACACCTACCACAAGGATAACTTATTATTAGTCCTAATTTCACATAAAATCCCTTCAAATCATCAAAACAAATAGAATTCATATAAAAATAAGACATTACCTCTAAATACCTCTATAATAGACAAACAATGCACAAAAAGGATAATAATGACTATAAACACCAGGTGCAGGCATAAGAGTCATTAAAAAAAAAGTATGAAAATCTAGACAAAATGGAGGCTCAACATACCACCTGACTGTAGACATGGTTGAACCAAACCTTTCTTTTAGTCATTCACCACTATGCCATACTCCAAGCATGAATGTGGGATCTCATGGATAAACCAATCCAAAAACAACCAAGGGAATCCAGAGGTTAAACCACCTCCACCCTCACCAAAACATAATCTCACCAAACCCGGCACAGAGATCACAAAACCAAATTGAGCTAGGAATGCCTCCAAACTCCATCTCTATCCTTGAGGAATTTTTCATCTCCTTGTCTCTCAGGCTTTACCGCAATCCACTCTAGATCGCTAGGCCCTAAACCGAGACACCGATCTCTCAGGCTTTACTGCAATTCACACCGAATCACTAGGCCTTAAATCGAGACTCCTCCCTCAAGCTTTACCGTGTATCTCGCCAAAACCGATCAAGGGATTCCTAAGCTTTTGGGATTTTCCTAAGACCACCTACACCCTAGATTCTGAAACCATCTGGCAATTCCAAAGCTCAAAACCAAGAAAACAATCCCATCACACCATGGCTATTCGGAAAAAGGCAAGGCTAGGTTGAAAATCACTATCATAACCCAAAAAAACCATGCCACCGACAGCAAGAGAACCATACACCAATCAAAACCAGTTAGGAAATCACACATGAGATATGTTACCTGCAAGTATTCTTGCTAAAGCTACTTGATCCTACTCTTCTTTGCTTGATCCTTGTTTTCCTTCCTTTACTTTTCTTGCTTTTTCTTCCTTGCTCCAAGGCTAGAGTGCTCCAAGAAAACTCTAAGTGTGCAAGAGTGAGAGAGAGAATAATGAGAGAGATTTAAAAATGAACTAACAAAAGGTTACAAACTGATCCTCATAATCCTTTTTATCAATTAGGCCTATCTTTTCTTCATTTTCCATTATTTTCCTTCAATTTCCTCCTCACATGCAACCTGTGACCTTTCACCTTCCTTTTCTCCTATTTTCCTTTATTTTCATAAATAAATATGCCAAAAATGACTTTTTACCTTTTTAATGCCTTTGCCATAAAAACATCTAGTGATGCCCACTAGGATATCTTTGCCCAACATTTAACTTGGAATAAGTTTCCCTTAACTGTGGTCTTATTTTGCCTTTATTAAATTTTATTACATGGAATTTTCACCAGGGCTATTACATAGTTGGACAGGTTGATTGTGCTGCTGCAATTTTTGGAGATGTTAGAGAAGTTTTGGAGGAGTTGATGAAGGTCACCTAATGTATTCCATGTTGTCATGAGTTGGATCACCTTGTATTGACACATATTCTTATTGTCATGAGTTGAAATTGCTTAAGAAAGGAGGTGTTGATGTCTCAAGCATCCTCCCAAAGCATAATTGGAAAACTCCATGTGGAAGGAGACCTAATGAGGGGTAACGCAGGTTGTAAGTCGACCACGGAGTGTTACTAATGCTAACAATGGCTTGGAGAATAGAGTTATAATGCAGTTCAACAAAGCAAGGGAAGCGTTACTCTATTTTGAGTGATTTTCCTCTGGATTCCTCGCACATATCGGGTAAATTAAGTGTTTTGATGATGGTTTGTGTCTTTAAGTTTTATGAATAAAGTAGGGAATCCTTAACCATGTTCTAGAAAGTGGTTAAAATTGAGAATATCCATCATTAAGTGGAGTGAGTGGTTTTATCAAGTCAATGAGTTGAATCTGGATCAAATCAAGCAGATGAATAGACTTTGTGGAGCTCAGTAGTTCTTTGTAGTTATTGAGTTGAGCACCTCATTTCATCCATATATTAGAGAAATCTCAATGATAGTATGATTGGTTCTTTTTGATGTGTTGAGTTAGTGTGAGATTGGAGGATTATCTGCAAGATCTGAGGGTTGTGATGCATATTTTGTGAAGCAGTTTGCAGGTGTTGCAGCAGATAGCAGGAGTATGTCTCAGTGAAGATTTTGTGCAGAGAGTGAGGATATGAAGTAGATATTGATTGCAAATCCTTTTGATATTTGGTAGCAACTTGTTTATTCTCCATATTATTGGTTGTGTGCAACAATTGTTTGTGAGCATATTTTTATTGCAGAGAGGGTTTTGATGATGTCTTTTTTAGATTACTTTATGCAGTGTTTATATTGATTCATTTTATTTTTGGAGTCTTTGTTTGTGTGCTTTGAAGATATTTTTGTTGTGGTGTTTGTGTTGAGTAGATTGAGAACCCAGTATGATATATTCTGAAACGTGGTTCACATGGAGGAAGTGAATGCATGGAGGCTTCAGAGTACATACTGATCTGACCAGTTCAACATAAGGAACAAATTTCTACATCTAGTAGGAGTTGGATAGTCCAATGGGAGTTCGACAAGGATCATTGGTCGTTGTGGCTTCAAGCAAATATATTTTCATAGATCTGTTAGAGAAACAGACTTCCTAACTAATAGGTGTTAGCATATTGTGCAAGAAGCCAAGTCTTCCGGTTTATGGGTGGAAGCTAATCTATGTAAAATTTGTTCAACAAATTAATAAAATATATTGAGCAGCAGATCAACAACAAGGGTGGTTTTTTGACCTAGGAGGAGGGTTTTCTGTCAGAAATATTTGTGTTGCCTGTGTTGAATTCTTGCATGGTTTTACTTGTGTTTAATGCTCCTATCTTTGCTTATGTGCTTAAGTTTATGCATGGTTTAAGGAAGAATTAATCGAAGAAAAAGTGTAAAAGTTTATAAGTGCCTTCACTACTGATTCACCCCCACCCCCCTCAGTAGTGATCTAGTTTTCAACAATTGGTATCAAAGCAAGGCTCTCAGTTAGCACTTTATCGCTGGAAAAGTGGATCTGGGAGTTTTTTTGGGCATATTTTTGCAAATTTTTCAAAATGGATCAACTAGGAGTTCCAATACTTCACGGAGGTAAATTTACAACTTGGAGGATGAAATTGGATTCATACTGTCTATCCCATGATGAAAATATGTTTCTATTACTGGAATATGGAATTAAGGATGCTTTTAATGATAAAGCTAAAGATATTATTTTGCATGGAATTTCAAGATCTGATAATCTATGTGTGAAGCATTATGAGACTGTAAAAGAGATGTTGGATTGATTGCATAATTTGTATAGTGCAAGAAAATTGCAGATTTTAGAAATAGAGAGTAATGCAAAGGATTCTACATTTATAGCAACAACAAATCAAGTCTCCTCACAAGAAGAAAATTCAAGCACCACTCACTCATATGATGAAGATGAAAGCACTAGTTGTAGTAATGATGGATCAAAAATTGATCTAGAGGGACAAAAGAAGAGATCAAAATCAAAGATGAAGAGCGATCCAGGATAATGAGAATAGAAGAAGAGATCAAAAGTCTTACCACTGAAAATAAAGATCAGTGAATGTTATTGCAATTTTTTAATGAAAAGGAGTGTACCTCAAAGAAGAAATTTAAGATCTAAAAACTCAACTGGAAGAAAGAAGAAAAATCGAAAATGGTATGAGGGAACAATATAAGGCGATGGAGGATGAGTGCAGAATTTGAAGGTTGAAGCAATTTCTGCAAGGCAAGAATTAGAGAGGCTTAAATATAATGCTCAAGTATCTACATAAAATCATAAGTTGTTGGAGCAACTAGTAGCAATGAGAAAAAGGAGAATCAACATAAATGCAAGAAGCAAAAGAACAAACGAAGAAAGGCAAAGAAGAAGAATAGAATTGGGAGATGTTGTAATTATGGAATACATGGACATATAGCAGTAATTTGCAGGTGTGGGGAGATCATATCCTCTCAACAAAACGAATAGTCAAGGGAGAAGCAACCTTATGCATGCATGCAAAGAAGATTACCCACATTACAAAGGTTATCAATGTTTAGGTATAATGGTCCTTTTTATGGTTATTGTTTCTCATGCAATGATTTTGGCCATAGGGCTATTGACTGCAAGGCACGTTCTTGGAATAAAATCAGTTTAGTAGGAGATATCAATCTATTCCTTAGTTCTTTTGTCACATAAGATGTTTTGTTTGTGACAATATTGGCCATAAGGGTAAGGATTGCAAGTTTCCCATGTGTTACATGACATCTGATCAAAGAAACAAGAACATGGAAGGCCAACCATATAAAAAGAAGTGAGATCAGCATATGAAAGTTTGGAGGAGAAAAGAGCAACAAGGAACTCCCATAAAAAACTATGGCTTACATGGTCTCAGAGAGAGCATATGGCAACAACTTGAGTTGCATGTAGATCCTTAGTTGTGTAGCACATAAGAACAACTACATGGTTGAGATATCATCAAAAATATCAATAGGAAATTTATATGCAACCACTCCAAGACTAACTGCAACATATGTGGTTGATCTGAATGATGACAAGATGAAAATGAGAATAGATCAAAAATAAAATTAACACTTCAAACCTCATGAGCTAAATCTGGATCAAATCAAGAGTATGACTAAAGTTTGTGGATCTTAGTAGTTCTTCGTAATTATTGATTTGAGCACCTCATTTAATCCATATATTGGAGAAAGCTCAATGCTACTATGGTTGGTTATTTTTAATGTGTTGAGTGAGTGTGAGATTGGATGATTGTATGCAAGTTGTGAGGGTTGTGATGTTAATTTTCTTAAGCAGTTTGCAGGTGTTGCAACAGATAGCAGGAGTATGTCTCAGTCAACATTTTATGCAGAGAGTGAGGAGATGAATTAGAGATTGATTGCAAATCCTTTTGGTGTTTGGTAACAACTTGTTTATTCTCCATATTATTGGTTGTGTGCAATAGTTGTTTGTGAGCGGATTTTTATTTCAGAGAGGGTTTTCCTAATGTATTTTTCATATTACTTTATGCAACGTTTGTGTTGATTCATTTTATTTTTGGAGTCTTTGTTTGTGTGATTTGAAGAGATTGTTGTTGTGGTGTTCATGTTGACCATATTGAGAACCCAACACGAAATATTCTGAAATGTGGTTTATGTGGAGTAAGTGAAGGTGTGCAGGCTTCATAGTAGACAACAATCTAGCAGATTCAACATAAGGAACAAATTTCCCCATCCAATAGGAATTGGATAGTCCAATGGGAGTTGGGTGAGGATCGTTGGTTGTGATTGCTTCCAGAAGATAGGTTTATGTAGATCTGTGAGAGAAAAAAACTTCCTAACTGATAAGTGCCAGCATACTGTGAAGGAAGCCAAGCCTTCCGGCTTATGGGCGTAAGCTAATATATGTAAAATTTGCTAAGAAAATTAATAAAATATATTAAGTAGCACAACAACATCATGGGTGGTTTTTGACCTAGGAGGAGGGTTTCCCACCAGAAATATTTGTGCCTCTTATGTTGAATGCATGCATGGTTTTACTTGTGTTTGATGCTCTAAACTTTGCTTATGTGCTTCAGTTTATGCATGGTTTAAAGAATAATGAATTGGAGGAAAAGTGTAAAAGTTTATAAGTGCCTTCACTACTAATTCACCTGCCCCTCTCAGTAGTGATCTAGTTTCTAACATATGGCCCTATCTCAGGCAAAAGTGACTGTTAAAAAAAGATAATTAAAGTCAACAAAACTAGAAAATGAGTAAGTCACTAAATAATACAAGTAAGCTCAGGAAGAGATGTGAAGATCTAATCAATCCTACAACTGCTAAAGTTGTGGAACCATTCATCGAATCCCAAGATCAGGGTTCCACTAGTCATACAAAAAAAATGAAAGACTTTATTTTGTATTTTGTATAAGTTTTAATTTAAAATATAGTTTAGTAGTTAGACAGTTTCAACAGTTACTCATAATTGTTTATGATGTAATTTTCTTTAAAAGAGACAAAGGAGCCAATGTGAAGGGTTCCAACTTTTGGCGCAAATATTTTTCTATTATCTGTGTAACGTATCTATAATTTTTGGAGATCAACAAAATTCTCAGAGTTGATTCCAACATATTTAGTATTTGCAGTATGTGTGCTTCTTTGTAATATTTTTCATGTTTGTTATCTTTAATTAAAAGCAAGTGTGTAATAGCAGCAGGTTGCCCCTGTTAAATAATCAGATTTATCTATGTGCTTTAAAAGTTATTGAAGATACCTGAGAATTTATTAGTAAGAACCTTAAACAATGCTCCATTTCTTTTTCATCATATTTCCTATTCCTGTCATATTAATTCCTACCAGGCTTTGATACATTTGATTATACTAAGCCTAATTTATAAGACCCTTCTTCCTCCTTTTCTTCTCACCACCATACAACATTATAAAGAACTGTAAATATTAATATCAGACCAGCTTTGAGAAGGGTTATTCTATTTCCAAAACAAAGTTTTGCATCACACTCCAAGGTTTTAACTCTAGAAAAAATCTACCAAAACAGTTTTAAGAATCTCCAAGCAAATGTCCTAGGCATAAGTTCCTTTTCATCCAGGAACTATCTCTAGGGTTACAATAGAGTGGACCAAATGCTTAGGCCTCGATGCCCTATTCATCAACATTAAGTTTGAAAAGAATTATGATATGGTTGATCGAACCTACATTTTGGTCTCTAGTTTAACTGACTTTAACTCAGTTAGACTGAATTAATTAATTACAACTCAAAATAAACTCAACCAAGGCTCCTATAAAGTAGGAGACACTCTACATGACTCAAGTTAGACCCTCAAATCGAATTAACTGAACCACCTAAATGAAATTAACTTAGATAACTCATACAAGTTGTCTTGTGACATGGAATTACAAAATTCCTCCTAATTTAATTAAGGGCAAAATTAAATTAGGAATCTTGTTTCATTTTCAATACTCCCTCTCAACAAGAAAGAGATTATCAGATACCCCAATCCTGACTCTATAGAACTCGAATTTGCCTCTTAATAGTGCCTTAGTCAACATGTTTGCATTCTATTCCTGTTTAGTCAATTTAATGTTCTTAAATTGTAAGCACAAATTATCGACCAGAGTAGGTAAACTGATGAAGTGCAAGTGCACTGATGTGCTAGAAGTCTTTTATGTCGTTAAGGTGATTATGTTATCGTTATCAAAGTTAATGTAAAACTCTAGAATTAGTGTTGAGGTGATGTTATTATTTATACTAGGACGTTATTCCTAAGATTTTATTGGTAATTGATTATCCTAAATGTTATATCTAGAATTAGTTATGATTGAATTGAGTTTTTATAATGATTGGATAATGATTTTAACTTTTTTAAATATATGTCTTACGTTAATCTTCCTTTCAACTTATCAATCGTTTTTGGAATTTTATGCTGCAGCTAAACAAAGGTAGCTATGAAAGCACGAAATGACATAAAGAAAATCCTAATTTATCAACTTGGAAATGAAATGTGCTTGAATTCAGAAGCTGAAAAAGACTGCCACTCTTATCTCCTGCAACTTTATTTCAATGAAAAAAGCAAAACAAAAATGAAATTACTGAGCTATGAAATCATTAAGTCATGCTAGGCAAATGAATGAAATGAAATTACTGAGTTTATGCTAGGTATTAACAAAATAAAATGAACTATACAGAAATCAATCAAGTGAACCTAGTCGCGATCTTCATTGAACTACATCGTAAAACATGAAAACAGGGCATCCATGAATTAAATCTATGAAATAACAATTGAAAAGGAAAATCTAATTATTATGAATCAAAGACCTGATCTGCGTGCAGGGGCCCTCCACAAGGCAGTCAGTCCCCTTAGATCAACAACACATAAAATATAAGAAATAAGAACTTTGCATTAAGTGAAAAAGAATTCTACAGGATGCTCAAACTACATACGATGGCGTGCGCATTACACGGAGATGCTAGTGTTTTTATAGAGTTATTTTTAACAATACGAGAAATTTAAACCTATAGGACTTCACTATAGTCCTTATCAAAACTAGATCATATCGCTTATTTGTCGATTTTCTATTGAAAAAGGAAATCGAAGAAATCTCTTAAAATTTAGACTATGTTCTAGCGCGTTGTCCTGTTGTTGACTACCATGGTTGGTTGTGTTATAGTGAGGATATATTGGTGAATTAGCTCGAGTAAATAGGAACAAATCCATGAGAGGATCATTCCCTATCCACCCATATACTCCTTTTTTGAGCTGGTGCACTCAAACCCTGTCAAAAATGGAAGTGGCTACAAATCTGTGGGTTAGCTGCAGAATTAGATCAATTATGTAGCCACATGTAAACTTTAATAGAACAATAAGTCATATTGACAAAATATGAAAAAGAGGACATATGAATGTTTACCTCGTCAAAACCTTATGTTTGTTGCATTTATTTGGATGATAGCGGTGGGAAAAATGAGGTAAATATGGACAAAAAGGATTTCAAGTCAAAGTAGTTTTGGGACTCTACGTTCCCCCATATTGGAGGTTTTGTATGTCCTCATACAACACAAAATTGTCATTATTTTGTATGTATTTAGATACCTTTGCCAACACGTCCAGGTTTCACGTTCTTTTTCTTCTTAACAGTTACTGCTATCCTTGGCTTCCTCATAAGGATCTTGTATTTCAGGTTAATGACTCCTCTTTTCATGGCCTTGTTTTCTTTCTTAAATTTCTTATTCTTTTTATGCCATAGACTTAAGTGAAGCATGAGGTTATCACTTTTGGCAATTTGAATTCCATTTTGTGCTTTCAGAGTTTGATTTTTAGTTTTAAAGTACCTGTTTAATGTCTCCAACTCAAAGATTTCTTGTTTCAAGACATTAGATACTGGAGGTTCTTTTGGCTCATTAAACTAGTTGATTTCTTCTTCTGGGCTCTGAATTGATCCTTTGGTTGTTTCTTCCTTTCTCTCTAATGATTCTATGTAATCATAGATTTCTTGTTGTCTTTCTTCTAAGATTTTATGTGTTCATTTTCTGCAAAATTTCTACAATTGGTAGATCATCCTCTGACAAATCTTGTTGATGTTGTGGTTCATGTTCTATTATTATCTCAATTTTTATCTTTCTTTCCCTTAGGCCTCTGCTACCACTTGGTTGTTCAGGGGTTTTCTCTTCAAAGTGATTTCTCACTAGAAAATCTTCTCAATTATCACCTATGCTTTGAAGATGAAACTCGATCAAAAATTTTACTAACTCATGATGATAAATTGTGTTGTCTATAAACTGGATTTTCTTTTGAACACTTACTAACATTTTCGTAAGGCTATTCAACAGAAAGTATGGAAGATTCATTTGATTTTCTTTAAGGAAATTCATCAATAGCCTAATGTGATAGAAAAACATACGCCCAAATCAGCCTTCACAAGTAACAAATTTCTGAAGGATAAGGAGCAAATTTCTCCACTTACTTTTGAGGACAGAGCTATGAATACCTTTTCTAAAGAAAGTAGTATCCATGCTTGGGCTTTTTAAGAAAAATTTTATAGTCTTCCCCTTCGATTACTCTATTCATGAACCACTTTTCCCCAACTTTGGGTAGTCTAGTGGCTTCTGCAATTAGGGACTTTGTCACTGCGAACTTGACATCGCCTATTTCGACTTCTACACCATCAAAATATCGTGCAAAGGTTTTTGTCAACTCCCTGTGGAAACCATCAAACTTTTCTATGAAATCTAACCACTGAGCTTTCTGTAGCAATTCTTTGGTCTGGGGGTATCCTTCCAAAAATTTCCTTCATGTTGCCTTTGTTCGAACAATAATGCCCATGGTGAGAGATGTTTCATCTCAAGAACTATTTTACTTGACAGGGAAAATAATCCCAGTATGGTTTCGCTCTAGGATGGAGAGACTGTATGAATTGAAATAATGAGAGAACGAGCAAGTATAATGAAGGTTCACGAAGATGAGTTAGCTGTTTGAACGCATTTAATTCAATGATTCGGCGATCAAATTGATGAATCTGAAATGAGTATAAGAGAGGAGTTAAAATGGTGGGGGATTATAATGGATTTGACAAGGGACTATCATCCATGAACTACAATGATTTCAGTTTTTCAATAATGTTATGTCCACGTAATTCATATATACAATATGTTAACCCTTATTGTAAAATTAAAGTGTTACATACCTTAGATTTATTTGCTAACCTTTATTTGTCCTTTGATGTCATTTGTAGGTACTTTGCACTTGAAAGGAGTCAATCATTTCTTCAATTTGAGCCACCAAGTGTCCCTGTCAGATTGGTTGCAGAAACTTGCCAGAACTAGAGAAAGTCACTAATTCTGTAGCTTTTTTTTTTTTTTAAGAAAGGGATGTTTAGAAAAAAGGGATTTTCGAAAAATGATTAAGAGAAATTTAAGATGCCGACATGAGTTGGTTTTCACTTTAACCTTTTTGTATAAGCATGCCAACAACTTGTTGTTTTCATGTTTATATATATATTATATATATATATATATATATATATATATATATATATATATATATATATATATATATATATATATATATGAATGAAATAGATAAAAATAAAATTTCTAAGTTGGAAAAGAAGAAGAATTCCTCTTAACCATCTTCAATTCTGAGTTATCTTGGAAAATTTTGACAAATTCCTCTTTTTTCATTGGCTTCTGATAAAGTCTAAGTTGATGTCCATTCACTAAAAGAGGAATTTTCTCTTCATCAATAGTCTTGATTCTGACTGCACCTGTCAAAGACTTTTTCAACTTCATAAGGTCCAAGCCAGTGAGTTTGGAATTTTCCTTGGAAGTTCTTGAACTTTGAATCAAAATGTAATGCCCAATCTCTTAGATGAAATTTCCTTTCTTTTATGTTTTTTTCATGCCATCTAGATCTCTGTTGTTGAACTAGGTTGGTCTCTAGAAGGCATCTTGTCTTATTTCATCAAGCTCATTGAGTTGTCGAGTTTGGAATTTTCCTTGGAAGTTCTTGAACTTTGAATCAAAATGTAATGCCCAATCTCTTGGATGAAATTTCCTTTCTTTGATGTATTTGTCATGCCATCTGGATCTCTATTGTTGAACTAGGCTGGTCTCTAGAAGGCATCTTGTCTTATTTCATCAAGCTCATTGAGTTGTCCCATCCTTTATTTTTGTGCTTCTGATAAGTCAAGATCCAACTGGACTGTTGTTTTATAGGTCTAGATCTGGAACTCTATTGTAAGTAAGACTTGCTTCTCATAAACAAGTTCATAGGGAGTATGTCATGTAGTGCTTCTCCATGTAGTTCTATAGGCCCACAAAGCTTCTGGAAGCTTTTCTGCTCATTCCTTCCTATGTAAGTGTATAGTCTTAGTGAGAATTGCTTCAATCACCTTGTTTGTAGACTCCACTTGTCCATTGGCTTGTCAAAGGTATGGAGTAGATTTTTGATGCTTGATTTTATATTGTTCCACGAGCTTCTACACTACTCTGAATGTAAATTGTGTTCCTTGATCTGTTAAAATTTCTCTTGGGACACCAAAACAAGTGAAAATATCCTCAAAAAGAAATGAAACTACAACATTTTCAGTAGCAAAAGGAAGTGATTTAGCTTCTACCCATTTAGTGACATAATCAATACATACTAGAATATATCTTTTTTGTTTTGAAGGTGGATTGATTGGACCAACAAAATCTAATGCCCATTTCTCAAAAGGTTCAATGAGTACCTAAGGTTGTAGTGGCATTTCATTTGAAAGAGTAGGTTTTCCCATCCTTTGACAACTGTCACATCTCTTAACATATTCCTTGGTATCCTTGAAAATGGAAGGCCAATAATATATTAAGAGAAGGATCTTATAAGCAGTTCTCATGTCAAAGAAATGTCTTCCACATGGTTTATCATGGCATGCTTTAAGTATTTCTAGTATCTTGTCTTCTCGAACACATCTTCTGATGATGAGATATGGTCCTGTTTTGTACAATTCTTCATTTATCCATGACAAGATGCATTGTTTTGAATTATCCTCCTCTTTTATCTAGGAGACAAATGAAATGGTAATTTCCATGTAGCTAAATAATTAGCAATATCTGCATACCAAGGCGATTTAGTTGATACTGCAAAAAGATATTCATTAGGAAATTTATCATCCACAGGTTTATCATTGTTATCATTTTGAATTCTAGATAAAAAGTTAGCAGTTGTATTTTGTTTTCCAAGACGATCTAGAATGGTGATGTTGAATTCTTGTAACAGTAAGAGCCATCTAGTTATTCTGCCATTAGTGATTGGTTTATTCATTATATATCTAATGGTAGAATGGTCTGTGTGAATGAAAGTTTCATAGCGAGTTATATAATGTCTAAATTTATTAATGGCTTGAACTACAACTAAAAACTCCTTCTCAGTTACAGTATAGTTTAGCTTTGATGGAGTTAAATTTTTACTGGTATAATAGATTGCATGAGCAACGTCTTTTTTTCCTAACACATCTCCTAAGGTTGTGTCTGAAGCATCAGTTGATATATGGAAAGGAAATTTCCAATTAGGTCCTTTTAAAATAGGTGCTTAAGAGATTTTATTTTTCAAAGTTTCAAAAGAATTTTGACAATCAGAATCCCAACTGAATTCATAGTCTTTGGTAAGTAGTTTGAAGAGTGGAGATGCAATTTTTGTGAATCTTCTATAGTATCCAGTAAAACCAAGAAATCTCCTAACATCTCGTTGACAATTTGGTACTAATAATTTAGAAATGACCTCTACTTTAGATGAGTCTACCTTAATTCCATCTCCTGAATATGGTGACCTAAAACAATTCCTTCATTAAACATCATAAAATATTTCTCATGACTTAATGAAAGATTTGTTTCTTTACATCTTATTAGAAATTTTTCTAAATTTTCAAGTGCCTCTTCAAAATAATATCCGTAAACTGTGAAATCATCCATATATACTTCCACACAATCATGAATAAGACCAGAGAAAATTCTGAGGACTGCTCTTTGTAATGTTTTTGGAGCATTGCATAATCCAAAAGGAAGTACTCGGTAAGCATAAGTTCCCCATGGATAGGTAAATGTGGTTTTATCTTAATCCTTGGGTGCTACCTGGATCTGATTGTATCCACTAAAACCGTCTAAAAATGGAAAATACTTTTTCCCTGCTAATGTGTCTAAAACTTGATCTATGAAAGGAAGTGGAAAGTGGTCATTTAATGTTGCCTTATTCAATTCCCTGTAATCGATACATACTCTCCATTTCCCATTTTTCTTAGGAACGATTACTAGGGGTGAACCCCACTGACTGTCTGATATTGGATAGATGAAGTTTACATTCAACAATTTTTGTAATTCCTCCTTAACAATTTCTTTCAAATTTGGATTGATTCTTATTTGTGGATGTCTAACTAGTCTCGCACTTCGTTCAATGTAGATATGATGCATGCAAGTTTTAGGATTAATTCCTTTCATATCAGTGTATTCCCATGCATAAGTAGAAGAGTGTTTTTGTAAAATTTCTACTAGTTGATTTTTCTATAATTCTTCGAGGTTTTCTTTAATGTTCAAAGTTTTGCATGGAAATTTTTTTATTGAAGAATTTCCAAATTTTTCCATAGAGTGTAAAGACATTTGTCTAGATGATAGATATTCGATTCGACTACGGTCATAATGTAAGGAGGGTTCATTATTTTCCATTAGATTTAAAATTTGGTCCTCCTCACTTACTTGTTGAGTAGTGAAAACAGGTTGTATATCATTATCATCATGTATCCATTCCTCACTCTCTATTTCTATTGTTGTTTTTGCAGGTGGATACAATGTAAATTTCTTTGTAGAACTTCCATCTGAGATAAACATGTCACCTGATCTACAACCGATGAAAGCATTAGCTATAGCTAACCAAGATCTTCCTAGGATTAATGCATGTCCTCCTAAATTATTCTTGGGTGTTAAAACCATGAAGTCAACAGGATATTCCCAAGAATCTAAGGATACGTTAAAACCATGAAGTCGAAAAGATATTCCCAAGAACTTAAGGATGCATAAACATCTTCTAACACACCATCAGGTTTATTTACAGACCTATATGCTAATTGCAACAATGTTGGTGTGTATTGAAGATTAGGAAGCCTTAGTGAATCCATGATTTGTTTACTCATTATGTTTATGGATGCTCCTAAATCAATCAATGTGTTTGGTATTTCAATTCCATTGATGTGAATTTCCACAATGGCGCTCCCTAGATCTAGATATTTTTGTATTGTTGCTTTGCCCATCATGATGTTTGCAATTTTCCCAACTAATTGATTTTTTTTATGTCTTTTCTTTTTCTTCCCAATCTTTGAGTACTCAACTCCTTGATTGTTTTTGCAAAAATTGGTATTTCTTTTATGGATTGCAATAAAGGAATTTTTATATAAACATTTCTTAATTCATCCAGCATATCATAATCAGGAAATGTGATTTGTTTTTCTACTCCTTCATCAATTTTCAATCGTTTAGGAAAAGATGGTTTAATGGCTACTAAGGGTTGTTCTATAATAGGAGTATCAACAGAAATTATGGGAACATTCTCTGTTTGGTTATTTTCTTTTTGAGGAAGAGAGATGTATCCTTCTTTAAATTGATATTTATCTTTTTGAAGATTTGTCCTTGCTTTCTGAATGACAAGAGGGGGTTTCCTTTGTAATACTCTACCAGATCTTAATTGAACATTATTTAGATCTAGTGGAGTTATTACATAGGTTTGAGGATTCTTCCCTTCCATATTGTAAACATGTTGTGACATTTTATTATTTGGATTCGGAAGTGGCTGAGCAAGTAATTGATTTGGATTTTGTGCAAATGGTAGGGAGAGCTGTGGATTTTGATTTTGGATTTGAACTTGAGGTAATTGATTAACTTGAGGAATTTGATTAGGTTAAGGGATTTGATTAGATTGAGGTAAGAATTGTGGTGGGAAATTAGGATAGGATGGTGAATATTGTTGATATTGAGCATAAGCCCCATAAGGATTTTGCCATCCTTGATTCCAAGATTGTGATTGTGGCTGAGCCCAAGGCTGCCAAGATGGATTCCAATTACTTTGTGAAGACTGAGCAAATTGTTGTAACTTAAAGCCTTGCGGATGATTTGCTTGAGAGTTTTGTCATGGTCTTTTGGAAATTAAACAAAGAGGGTCTACTTGCTCTGGTATTCTTTCATCATTAAGTACAACCTTAAGACCTGGTAGAGAAGGACATTCTTTAGTATCATGGTTATCTACACATATGGCACAAGTTTCTATGGTTTTTAAGTCTAAAGTACATTCTCTCAAAGCATGCTTTTTTCTACACCTGGGACAAAAGATGGATAATGCAACATTTTCGGCCTTTTGCTTGCTTTGTATTTTAAGGGTGTCAATTTGTTCACTAAGACTCCCTAAAATATTTGTCTTAAAAGTATCAAGCAAGCTTCCTAATTCTGCACTACTAACTAACCAGTTGTAGATTTATTGATTCTTGATAAGAGAGGATCCATGATCTGGATTTAAACAGGAACACAAAAAATTACAGAGATAACCATAAACACAGAGATGCAGCGGAAATAATACTTCATTTCATTAATTTAAAAATACTCGAAATATGCTTACAAACAGAAATGGAAATAAACCAGCTAGGGCAATGGTAGCTTATCTCTGAGAAGAGATGTAGCAGCTACATGCCTCTCAACTGCCTTACAATGAGGCTCCAATGCCTTTTTATTATTGAACAATAAGAGCAAACCCTAAACAACCAAAACCCTAACCCGAGGAGATGTAACACCAAGAGTTTATGGACCTCATTGGGGTGAGTTGGACAGCCAACTTCCTAGGGTCGTGACTTGGTCATATTATCTCCGTTTGACGCACATAATAACCCGTTGGAAAGATCTCTCCGAGGACTACGATGGAAAAGATGATTTTAGACAAAAATTTGTTGACGGTAGATTTCCAAAAAAACGTTGTTTAGGGCCTCAAAACGGCTCTGGAAGTTTAGGACCCGAAAAACTGCTAAAAATAGTAAATAATGCTACAATTAAGGAAACTAAAAAACTGAAAGAAGCAATGGTGGGGGTCCAAGTAGAATTGGCAGGTGGCCACCAATATCCACTTGGATCAATCCCTAGGACTTTTTCCAACTCGGGCTTTACCCGTTGAGATATGTACACATAGATCACAAATATCTAAAAATGGTAATTGAGAAATATCTCCTTTTCTTGTCAAGTTAAGGAGATCAATCCACTCATCTCTGATAGATTTGAGTATGAGGGCTTTCAAAGCTTCCTCATCCACACTATCCATTTTTTCCCTTTTTAGATTATAAACAAATCTCTCGACTAAGTCTTCAAGATTCTCATCTTCTTTCTGTGTCATTTTGAAGACTACGTCCTTAATTTTGTGAGGCATACAGTAGTCCCTATATTTCTCTAAGAATTCTTATTTCATTTGTGCCCATGTCCTTATAGTATTCATTCCTAGAATCATGAACCATTTTAATGCTGAATCCTTTAAGGTAGCAAGGAACAATTTTATTTTTTGAGCATCATGTAGATAATCATATGATTTGCATAATACTTCAAATTCAAAGAAAAAAGTCTCTGGGTATTCACTTCTTCTTCCATGGAAATTAGGAAGAATAGAAGGTGAAATATTCTTCATTGTGAGGGTTGTATCCTCAACAAAGATAGGAAATCCAAAAGGGTCTTGCTCTCCTCTGCCTCTATCTCCACCTCCTCCTCTACCTCTACCTCCTCCTCCAATCCTAGGTTGTTCACCATTGACATTGTGTACCTCTCCTTCTCCTTCTTCAACCACGATGGATTCTTCAGTATCTAGTTCTTTTATCAATTCATAATCAAGATGAGTTTCTTATTCCTCTTCTTCACTGGGAATTTCTAATTCTTCTCCTAGAATTTGTTCACCAGTGGAATATAGAAAAACTACTCCTATAGTTGGGGATGTAGGACCTTCTTCTAATTCGATTATAGCCTCAGTAGATGAAGTAGGTGAAGTTATGGATTGGATTTCATATCTTAAGACTCCAGGAAGTCTTTGTTGGCCTATGGATGGAATTCGAGTTTGAGTGGATGGTATGGAACTTCGAGGTCATGGTGGAGTGAGTGGAGTTATGGGAATTAAGCTTCTTCCTCATCCTACAAATCTACCTCTAGAGTCTCTTTCCCTATGCATGTCATGTTTTTATTCGATTCTTTTTTTTAACTTCTATTTGCACTTCCTCGGAAAAGACGCCAAAATGTTTAGTCAATTTAATGTTCTTAAATTATAAGCATAAATTATCGACCAAGGTAGGTAAACTTATGAAGTGCAAGTGCACTGTATGTGTTAGAAGTCTTTTATGTCATTAAGGTGATTATGTTATCGTTATCTAAGTTAATGTCAAACTCTAGAATTAGTGTTGAGGTGATGTTATTATCTATTCTAGGATGTTATTCCTAAGATTTTATTGTTAATTGATTATCCTAAATGTTATCTCTAGAATTAGTTCTGATTGAATTGAGTTTTTAGAATGATTGGAGAATGATTTTAACTCTTTTCAATAGATGTGTTAAGTTAATCTTCCTTTCAACTTATCAATTGTTTTTGGATTTTATGCTGTAGCAAAACAAAGCTAACTATGAAAGCATGAAATGACATAAAGAAAATCCTAATTTATCAACTTGGAAATGAAATGTGCTTGAATTCAGAAGTTGAGAAAGACTGCCATTCTTATCTACTGCAACTTTATTTCAATGCAAAAAGCAAAACAGAAATGAAATTACTGAGCTATGAAATCACTAAGTTGTGCTAGGAAAATAAATGAAACGAAATTACTGAGTTTATGCTAGGTATTAAGCAAATGAAATGAATGATACAAAAATCAATCAAGTGAACCTAGTCACGTTCTTCATTGAACTGCATCTTAAAACATGAAAACAAGGCATCCATGAATTAAATCTATGAAATAACAATTGAAAAGCAAAATCTAATTATTGTGAATCAGAGACCTGATCTGTGTGCAAGGGCCCCCCACGAGGTAGTCAGACACCTTAGATCAACAACACATAAAATATATGAAATAAGAACTTTGCATTAAGTGAAAAAGAATTCTACATGATGCTCAAACTACATACGATGGCACACAGATTACACAGAGTTGTCAGTGTTTTTATAGAGTTCTTTTTAACAATACGAGAAATTTAAGCCTACAGGACTTCACTATAGTCATTATCAAAACTAGATCATATCGCTTATTTGTCGATTTGATATTGAAAAAGCAAATCAACAAAATCTCTTAAAATTCAGACTCTCTTCCAGTGCGTTGTCCTGCTGTTGACCACCATGGTGACCGTGCTATAGTGCAAATCTCCTAGTGAATTAGCTCAAGTAAATAGGAAGAAATCCATGAGAGGATCATTCCTTATCTACCCATAAACTCCTTTTTTTTATTGGCGCACTCAAACCCTGTCAACAATGGAAGTGGTTACAGATCTGCGGGTTAGCTGCAAAATCAGATCAATTATGTAGATGCATGTAAACTTTAATAGAACAATAAGGCATATTGGCAAAATATGAAAAAGAGGACATATGAATGTTTACCTTGTCAAAACCTTGTGTTTGCTGCATTTATTTAGATGATAGCGGTAGGAAAAAGGAGGTAAATATGGACAAAAAGGATGTCAAGATAAAGCAGTTTTGGGAATTTACAGTTCCTCTGTAGGAATGTACTCCAACAACATGATTCTCCTTTGTGCACAATCTCTAAGATGGTGATATCGGATGTCGATATGGTTGGACCAATCATGAAAAACTAGATTCTCATAGAGTTTGATACAACTCTCATTCTCACAATAAATCACTGTAGGATCCATCTATTGAACAAATAAACCAACAAGGATATTCCTCATCCAGAAAGCCTCACAAGTTGCTTGACTAACAACCATGTACTCTGCTTCTATTGAACTGAGTTCAACTGATCTCCGCTTCATGTTGTACCAAGAAATTGTTGCTGACCTAATACTAAAGATTCCACCAGATGTGCTCTTCATGTCTGATGGGCTCCCTACCCAATATGCATCTGTGAAGCCTTGCAACTTCACTACCTATATATATATATATCTGTACCAAAGAAAAAACTGAGTGGTGCCTCTGAGGTATCTCAACACATGTTTAGTTGCCTTCCAATAGAGTTTGGTTGGCTTAACCATTGCTTGACTAAGTTGGTTAACTGCAAAACACATGTTCGTTCATGTGTTCACCAAATACATAAGTGAACCCATAAGTTGTCTGTAAATAGTAACCTCTACCTCTTCACCTAAAGTAATATCTTCCTTCCTCCAATTCCCTACTAAAGGAGTCTCCATGCGTTTGTTGCTCTCCATGTGGAACTTCTTTAGTATCTCATTGGCATACTTGCCCTGAGAGACAAATAGTTCCCAATCTCCTTGCCATACTTCCATACTAAGGAAATAATGCATGAGCCCTAGGTCCTTCATCTCAAATTCTCTTGCAAGATTTGACCAACTTCTCACCACTTGTTAGAATTAAATCATCAATATATAATACTCTAATCAATAATTTACCTTCAACCACAATATGGTAAAGGTCTGCATCTGCTTCACTTTTGGTGAAGCCCAACCTAGTGAAGTAGTTTCCGATCCTAGTGTACTAAGCACGGGGTGCTTGTTTCAAACCATACAATGCTCGCTTGAGTCTATGTACACCTCTTCCTCAATCACTTCATTGAGGAAGATTATCTTCAGATCCATCTGATGTATCTTTCATCCTATGTGTGTTGAAAGTGGTAGAATAAATCTGATTGAAGAGTACCTTGCTACTGGAGCAAAGGTTTCCTTGTAATCAATTCCCTCCACCTAAGAGAACCCCTTGGCCACAAAGCCTTATGTTTCTCAACACTCCCATCTGGTACTTGCTTCACCTTGTAGATCCATTTGGAACCTGCCACTGACTTGTCCTCTAGCCTTAGGACAACTTCCCAAGCATTGTTCTTGATAATGAAGTCATACTCCTCTACCATGGCATCAACCCATAATGGTTGTTCCAGTGCTTCCTCAAATGAGATGGCTCAGTCTCTACACTCTCGCTCATCAGAGCCATGTAGCTAGTGTACCGATTTGGTGACCCCCTCTACCTACACTGTGATGTGGGTGCTCCCACATTCTCTAGACTAGCAGCATGCATCAATATGTCAGTTTCTCTGGTGTGCTTCCTTCCATCTCTAGATGTCTTGGCATGAGTGGGTGCTTCCACTCTCTACTCCTATGCATGTGGCTGCTCCACATCATCCTGAGTTAAGTCCCTATACTACTAGTGTAGCCCCTTATTGTTATTAGTGCAACCCCCTTATTGTATTATTGTGCCTATGTAGTCCCCATATTATTATTATTGTTCCCCATAGAAGCCCATTATTGTTATTGTTGTGCCATTATATTATTATTGTTATGTCAACTTTGATTATATTGTGACCCCTTAGACTCCTATATATAGAAAGGAGGCCTTGTCATTTGGGTCACCCAAGAATTGGTCATTTGTGTAATGTAAAGGAGATTTCCCCTTGAAGAGGCTTATTTTGAAGTTGTTGATCTATCTCTTCTTCTATTTTGTGAGTTGGTTTCATAACATTTGGTATCAGAGCTTTGGATTCTAGGGTTTCACTGCTTCAAACAGGTCATCGTTGAATTTTCGCTATGACTTTTTTTTTCTAAGAAGTTTCATACGCTGAAATCAAAACCCATTTGAGCCGAAATCTTGATGAACCTTATGTCCAAATCTCAGATCTTTCTTGCTATATTTTCAGAGATATGATCCGAGGAAGTTAGGGTTTTTGCAGGCTCCAGAATTCGATCTCAAATAGGTGACCTTGGGAAAATCGTCATAACTTTCTCTTTGAGCATCAGATTCAATTTTTGTAAAAAGTGACAGAAAGATAACAGACTATTGTTTGTTGGGTATTGTTTTCAGGGCTAAGGTTGAAACATTGACACGCGGAAATTCGTACAAGTTTACTCTACTGAACCATTCTATAATCAGGTCATCATGGGAGATAGGGTCTAACTCTTTCTTGAAGAATCCAATCTCGATTAGACCTGTGGGGTTAGAAAGAGGACTCAGAGGGCTACCACAGGACGAAATTTCTAAACTTGGAGATCTAAAATTACAGAGCTAGAATTGTTTCAAGATTGATCTCCTAAAAGAAAGAAAAAGATATATGAGGAAGTTTGATGTCAAAGATCTGGTAACTTGGATACTACATATGGAGCAATATTTTGATTTACATGATGTGAAACTATTACAAAAGGTACGTATTACATCTTTATATTTAGAACTGAATCAATTTCTATGGTATAGAGGGCTTTGTTCTCGTAAACCACTAATCACCTGGTCAATTTTCAAAGAGGAAATGATAACACATTATGATGATACAAAGAACAACACCTTCTTTATCCATTTGATAAATATCAAACAAAAGGGTTCAATGGAAGAGCACATTGAGGCCTTCCAAAAATTGAATATAAGGGTAAATGATATTCCAAAGAAGCAAAGGATTGATGTCTTCATAGGGAGTTTAAAGGATAACATTCAACATGAGGTTCGTCTTTGGGAACTTGATTCATTGGAGAAGGCATTCAAGTTGGCAAGAAAATTTGAAAGCAAAATTATGACAAAAAGGAATCCTACCAGTCACAAATATAAAGATGGAAGTGTTGGTGCTCCTAGCCTTCCATAACCTACAAGGTTGACACCACAACAATTGGAAGAAAAAAGATAAAAATGGTTTTGTTACAGTTGTGATAACAAATACACTAAAGGTCATAAGTGTGCTGAGAAGAAATTATTTTACATAGATTATGAAGAGGATGAAGAAAAGGATCAAGAAATTTCAAAATAACATGATATACACCAGGAACCAACCTCAGAGAAAGAAGAAATGAACCCAATCATATCTTGTAGTGCATTGGCAGGAATTACCACTCCTCAAACTCTCAAAATAGATGGAAAAAAGGAGATAGTGAACAAATGTTTGGAAGGGTATCTTCATTGCTTTGTATATGATAAAAACCACAATGGGTCAAGTGGTTACCTTTGGTTGAATGGTGGTATAACGCTTCAACAAAAATGACCCCATTTATGGCACTTTATGGATATCATACACCATCCATCACATCATCTTTAAGAGAAAAGTCTAAGGTTCAAGCAATGGAAGATCACATCAAGCATCAACAAAAAGTTCTCCAACTCTTAAATGATAACCTCACTTTGGCGAAGAATCATATGAAACAATAGGCAGATCAACATCGCAACGAAAGAAGTTTCAATGTAGATGACTCGATATTTTTATAGCTACAACCATACAAACAAATGTCCCTCAAGCAAGCTAAGAAGGATCATAAATTATCACCAAAGTACTATGGTAGTTACGAGGTGTTGCAAAATATTGGTAATATGGCATACAAATTGGAGCCTCCTGCATCTTCCCAAGTGCACACAGTTTTCCATGTTTCATGCTTAAAGAAGGTTATAGGTGACAAGTTCCTAGTTCAAACAATATTGTCGGAACTTGATGAAGAAGGAAAAACCATATTGGAACCTGAAGCAGTAATGGAAAGGAGAACCCGACAGCTACAAAATTAATCATTTCAGAGTATCTCATCAAGGGGAAGAACTTAACCGCTAAAAATTCAGCATGGGAGGATGATAATTTTATATAGAAGCATCTAGAACTACTCAAGCATTGAGGACAACACTTTTTGAAGGAGAGGGGCATGTTAGGTCCCTATCTACTAGTGCAACCCCTTATTGTTATTAGTGCAACCCCCTTATTGTATTGTTGTGCCCATGTAGTCCCCATATTGTTATTATTGTGCCCCATAGAAGCCCACTATTGTTATTGTTGTGCCCTTACATTATTATTGTTATGTCAACTCTGATTATATTGTGATCCCTTAGACTCCTATATATAGAAAGGAGGTCTTGTCATTTGGATCATCCAATAATTTATCATTTGTGTAATGTAAAGGAGGTTTCCCCCTGGAAGAGGCTTATTTGAAGTCATTGATCTATCTCTTCTTCTATTTTGTGAGTCGGTTCCATAATATCCTGAGGTTCTTCCTTTGAAGCTAAAAGCTCCTCATCTGCATGTAACTAAATCTCCCTCTCAAGGGAACATCTCATGACCTTCTCTTCATCGAACTTCACATCTCTACGAGCAACTATCATCCTATGAGATGGCAAGTGCACCCAATAGTTGTGAGGTGTATCAGTGTACCCCACAAATATGCCCAACTCATTTGTCGACTCTAGATTTTCCCTTTCATCCTTGGTAACATGATAGTAAACTGATGAATTAAAGGTTCTAAAGTGTGACACATTTGATTTCTTCCTTGAAAAAACTTCTCCTGGTGTACTCATCCCAAGAATCTGATGATGACTCTTGTTTTTCACATATGCAGTTGTGTTGCATGCTTCAACCCACAAGTGCAATAGTAGGCCTTGATCATGTAACATCACTTGTGCAGCTCCCATAATACTTTTTTTCTTCCTTTCAATAACCTTGTTATGTTTAGGGTTATGGGGTGTTATTTAACTCCCATCAAATGCCTTCTAATGCACACAAGTTCTTGAATTCATTCGACACACATTTTCACTGTTATCGCTCCTGGGAGCCTTCACTTTCCTGCCAGTGTCTTTCTCAACAAGTGCTTTAAATTCACAAAATTTATAGAACATTTGATCTTTCTTCTGCAAGAAGAAAATCCAGCAATTACATGAGAAATCATCTACAAATATCACATAATACCTGTGGTTGGTTATGGAGGGTGTCAAAACAGTTCACACACATATAAGTGAACTCTTTCAAGGATCTATTGTGCTTGACTGCCCTTATCATGAAAGGTGGCTTTGGTGTACTTCCCCAATGTACACCCTTTGCATGTATCTCGCTACTCTAGTGCATTGTTGGGAAGTCGTGTAGAAATCTGATGCACGATCTTCAAAGCTCCATGGTGCAAGTGACCCAATCTTCTATGCCATAATTCGTTGATGTCTCATCTCTGCACCTTCTCTTATTTCGTGCTCAATGCTACACAATCTTCTACAACCAATTTGTAGAGGTTCTTCACCCAAACCCCAATTTTCCCGTGACGAAGGAAAACATTTCCTTTTCTAAATATCACATTGTAGCCATAGTCTTCCAACATAGCAACTGAAACTAAATTCTTCTTCAGACCCGAAACATACATGCCATCTTTTAATGTGAGAGGAGAACAAGATTCCCTCTGAAAAGTAATAGTACCAATTTCGGTCGTGCCATATCTTCCATCATCTCCCATCTCAATGTGCATCTGGAGGTCCTTCTCCTCCAAGTCATTGAAAAATTCTTTGTTGCCCATCATATGGAATGAGGCTCCACTATCCAGATACCACACACTACCCATCACTGATGTCACCATGCATGCAATGAGGGTGAAATCCAATTCGAATTGTGAATCTAGAGCTTCACCTGCTGCTCCTCCTGAGGGCTTCTTGTTGGCCTTCTTATGCAGACACTTCGTGGCATAGTGTCCCAGCTCATGAAAGTGAAAACATTTAATCTTCAAGAAGTTCTTCTTCTTGCCACCTTGACTGGAATCCCCTTTGGATTAGAATTTATTTCCTTTCCCTTTGCATCCAAGGCACAATTTTCCTCATCATCATGCTTGGATGAGGTTCCATCTTTGGTGTTCCACCTTATTTCTTCTTGCACCAAGTTAGACCACAACCGCTCCCACTTTGGTAGATGCTCCCTCCCATTTACTAAATCCTGGTAGTTGTGCCAGCTCTTGGGAAGGCCTAGAAGTGCTAGGGTGGCCAGATAATCTTCAAAAACTGTAATACCAATGCTCCCATGCTCATCCCAACATTGGGTGAACCTGCTCAAGTATTGTGGTATTATGTCGCCCTTCTCCATCTTGATCTTCTTAAGCTTATCCTTAAGTGACATCTTCCTGTGGTCATTGTTGTTATGAAACAAGTCTATCAAGGCTTTCCACATTGCATATGGTGTATCCTTCTTGTGGAGATTCGAGACAATATGATCTCGAACTCCTTTTAGTATGATCATCCTCGCCTTTGCCACACATTTCTTTCACTCTACTAGATCTTGAGGATTGACTATTGGAGGCTTAGGAATATCATTGTCAATGAATTCCTTTAGCCCATTATCTTCCAACACTGCCTCCATCCTGTCCTTCCAAGCAATATAATTCGAATTACCCTCAAGGGCATATTTGAGTCTCAATCTGTATAATGACGTCCTGTTGACTCTGAAGAATGATCTTGCAAATTCAAATTCACCTGCAAAGACAAACTCATACTTCTCTTCTAGTGTGATCTCATCTCTGCTACTATGTATAAATTCCTTGTATATTCAAACTGCTAATTGTAATTTACTAAAATAATAGACTTGAATCTACTCTACTCATCAGCGGAAACAATTAATCAATCGAGAAATCACAAAGCATACAAGAGAAAGAATTCAATCAACACATTACACAATGATTTCCCAGGGAAAGCCACAACTAAAAACCCTTGTTATCTATATGTTACATTGGTCAGAAAACATGAGAAGATTACAATGCTTTGCTCAAGCCCAAGCAACCTCTACGCCATCTCTATCTGTCTCACAGCTTCCTAGACAAGCCTTGGCCAATACTTAACCAATTTTATGCTTACCCAAGTCCATATTTCATTGCATTATTTCCTTGGGAATTAGCCCCTATTAATTAGGGAAATTCCTCAATTGGAATTGTGCAATCTATCATAGGCCTTCCTCTGACTACATGCACCACCTGTACAATTGGGATGATTATACAACTAATAATAAATTTCCCCCGAACTCCAATCTCAATTGGGTAACTCTCAAATCTAACATGCATGAGTTATTTATGGTTGAATTATCAGTTAATTGGTTGAATGCATGAAACATCACCCCATTGTCTGACCTCCTGCTAGTTCCTCCATAGTTGGAACTAGTTTAACTGACTTTAACTCAGTTAGACTGAATTAATTAATTACAACTTAAAATAAACTCAACTAGAGCTCCTATAAAGTAGGAGACATTCTACATGAATCAAGTTATACCCTCAACTCGAATTAACTATACAAACTAAGCCACATTAACTTAGTTAACTCATACAAGTTGTCTTGTAATGTGGAATTACAATTTTTCTCCTAATTTAATTAAGGACACAATTAAATTTAGAATTTCTTGTTGCAATTTCAACACTATGGACAAAACTTGATGACACTGAGCAAACTTTAAGACATTGTGGGACGAGATTTATAATACCAATTAGAGCAACTTTTAAGGCATATTGTGGAGAATATCCTAGAGTAGAATTGAAGTCATGATGAAATAGAGTTTTGGAAAAAGGTTTTGGAGTAGTTAAAGGTTGGAGCCTTGTTGAAGTATTCTACATGTTATAGCCTAATTTGTGAAATAGAGGATTGGAGTCCTCATACAAGGTTAGAGCCTTGTGAGAGACCAGGTTGGAGCTTGGATGTATGTTCGAGGATTGGAGTCCTCACTCAAGTTTGGAGCCTTGAAGAAGTTAGAGATATTGTTGTGCAGATTCAAGTCTGAATTATGTAAAAGGGGATTGGAGTCGTCATTGTTGTGTTCAATAATGAAATTATTTTTGTTCTGGTATACCTTGTGTTTCCTATTGTGAAATATTTTAACTTGCTTAATATAATAATTGTAAGAAAAATTGATTCACCCCCCTTTCAGTATTTCCAACAAACAAAAACCAACTTTATCCATGACATTATCCTTCACACGGGATTGCATGACTGCAGGGTGCCATGTCACCCCTCTCTTAAATGACAAGAGGATAGATGGGGTGGTAGGCACCCACCCTGATCCCCACATTCCAATGTTTTGACCCCCTATTCAGGGATAATAGATCATAACTTTATATATATA